>VDFB02116998.1:0-27790 GCA_007258455.2 Sequoia sempervirens | reverse complement strand
TTATTTTTTTCTTGAAATTTAAGTAATACTACATTGAAATTTCAAATTTTCACCAAATAGATTTTGTTTCTAAAAAGTTAAACCTAGTAGTTTAGAAACTACATTCAATTTCCCACAGATTCTATTCTTACATGTTTTTTAAATAATATAGATAACTTATTCAAATTTTTACGTCAAGTTGCCTAACTCTGATTTTTCTGAATTTTCATTGCCACTTAAGGGGGTTGTTTGGCATACCATGATCCTGCACATACCTAGAACATAAAACATACTTTCACAACATTTTCCACATAAATCTCTTGGAAATCCTTCACCCACATCTTTCCTTCCATATTTTGAGTGACCAAGATAAGCCATACAAGGAACAAAGGTAGTGTCACACACAAGACTATAGAAAAGAAAACCCTATTCAACTCTTAAAAAGAATAACTAAAAGTGAAGATTTAAAATAATCATAATCATGGGAGGCATGGAACCCTTAGAATTATAAACCCTAACAAAATGGAATTCATTCACCATTGGTCACATCTCAATTTTTTGATAGTCTTCAGAACTAGAGATCAACTAGTCTTTTTTTCCAACTACTCATATAGATCTCCATTCCATTCATCTTCATCTTCACCATGGTGCAAGTCTATTTCAATCATCTTGTTGCCTATGTTTTCCTACTATAAATCATATTCAAGACTAATATTTTAGAGAAAATTTATTCTTAATAATAGTTTCAATTAAAATATTTAAAATATATATTTTAAAACATGTACATTAAGATCTTAAAAATGACATTTTTTTTATTTTAAAAAAAAAAAATTATACATGATTAGTTGTAAGAATATTATGTTTCTTTGAATACTTAAAAAAGCCACATTTTGTACTAAATGGATGTCATATATGTTTCTAGCAAACACTTTTAGCTAAAAATAGTTTTGTTTGGATCTATTTTATCTTGAATAAGTCTATGGATGTGTGTAGAAAGATGGGGGTGCCAAAAAGGGGCCACAAAAACTATCTTCTCCATCATAGGAAAACTGTAAGCATGTTACAATATGTTCATATTTTTCCTATGAAAAAAATAAAATATACTATACCTAACCCATTTCAACCCAATCCCATTTGTCCCCAATTCCCAAATGAATAGAGGAATAGTTCGAGCATGTTTGCAAGTCATTGTAATGGATTTAACCCAACACCATACTATCAGACCATCCATAATGTTGAAGAGGTAATATTTCTATGTTCTTAGTAGTTTAAATAAAAGTGAAATTTATTTTTCAATTGTTTTGATTTAATTTTATTTAATTTTTTAGGAATTAAAAATCCTTTAACACCCCTAAACCCTAATTCACTAGATCATGTGCACAATATAAATCCTACTTGAAGAGTGTACACAACCTGTTTCTCTTTAAACTCATCCATCCATTTATTGTCATCCTCATGAGACACAAGCAAACTTAGTAGAAAAAATTGAAACAAAAAAGCTATAAAATTGGTTGAAATGTAAGAAAATCCCAGTGAAACAAGTTCAAATCAAAGATCCCTTGCCACATCCTTGAAATCCATTATTTTTTACATTTATTCCATAAGTGGCCAAATAAACATATGATTAAATCATAGGGAGAATGCATGAAAAAATCTATTATACAAAATTATCATATAAACAAGTGAGAAAGAAGAAAAAAATTGAAATCCAATTTGTGTGTATTGTTGATATGAAAACCAATGTACCCATGCACATAAGTTACAAAAAAATCTCTATTCATTGGTGCTAACACCAAGGAATAATTGATAATAGTTGGGAGAGGTAGTGGATGGTTTTTGACCATCCCCCATGTAACAATACTAAAGTGCCAAAATATTTCTTGAGGAAAATTTATTGTGATTTCATCCTCAATGAGATTTAAAATTATTTTTCCATGTTTGATTTCCAAGGTATCTAGGCAAAGGATTTGTGCAAGATAGGGAAGGAACACATTAGGCCTAGGACTAAACACCAAGACCCCTAGCTAGGATAGGAATTCATCATGTGATTATACCTTCCATTATGAACAAGAGTGTTGAGTTTTAGAACTTACAATCTATCAATTCCCTCACACAAACCTTATTAGAACATAGTATTACTCTTTCACATGGTGATTATCCTAGGTATTGGTAGTCACCACACCTTTGTCACTACTATGGATCTATCTTTGATTAAATGCATTTAAGGGTGCTCAATATACACATATTGGAGAGGATTCACTATATTTTTAGGAGTATGAAACAAAATTCCGATAGCATGATGCATACATATATTAGATAATATGGTGTTGATAGATGAGTTGTTAGATAACACCTTTGACATTTATCAACAAATAATTTTCAATAAGATTCTATACTTTATATTATATATAATTTCAAAAATATAATGTTAAATATATTAATCTATTATGAATTAAATTAATGTAATTTTTTATGTATTATGAAATTCTATGGTTTGACTATTCATCCTACATTTAGTGGCCCTTCAACTCTTGATTATGTGGTCATGTCAAGTCCACAATTATTTAATTTATAAAAAAATAGTAAATATCATACATGATATATATCAATAGTAATCTTAAAATTAAAAAAAATGATAATGAAGAAGTGGATGTTGGACCTTCAACAACAAGACATATTGCTAGTAATGGTCTTATGTCAACTTTCATTGAGGTAAGTTTTTTAGTATTTTTATTCAATATGTATGTAAATAATACTAGGTAGATTTTGGTCATAATAGCATTGTTCTTATGAATGATAACCCTCACGTAGCTAATCATAGACAAAAAAAACCAAGTTGGTCACATGAGCAAGCCAAAATCATCATTCCCTATGAGATTATTGAGCATGTGAAGAAAATGAAAACAAATTCAAAACATGAAGCAAACATGAAATGAAAACATTGAAATCCTATTCTAACACCTCAAACCTCATCCCATAGGGGGATTGGTGTCACTTTGATATGGAAAGTGGCCATTTCCCAACCCCTTGTGATAAGCTTCAAGATCCTTGATGAACAATGGTGATTTTTTATACAAAAATAGTGAAATCAAGCTAATATTCATATGATGAAAAGTCTATAGCTATGTGATGAATTTGAGTAGAGTAACAATGCATGAAGTTGTGGGTCCCTATTCAATAGAGGAAAACATTGGAAGTAATAAGTTGTTTACTTAATTAATTTAATCATATTGGTTGATTTAATTAAGTCACTTATCACTTTAGTTATTTAAGCTAAACTTAGGCACATTAATAATTAATTATTTATTAATTATTAAGTGTGCACACTAGGGTTTCCTTTTTTAGGGTTTCTTGATCTCCTTTCATAAGGATTGATCTCATTGTAATTATCAATGGGAGAATATCTATAGCTTTCATATCTTCTTGAAAGTTTTTTCTCTTCTGTAACTTTTTCTTGTTGAAGTTAATTGCATATATTTGTTTGCAGATCTCTTCGTAGGGTGTTTTGTTTGTTGTTTGATCCTGTGGCTCATGGTTTGTGCTTGTTTCTAGTTCAACATGGTATCGGGCGATGGATTCCATATTATTACTCAATTATGAGGTTTCTTCTTCAACAAGGGTTGTAGACTTCAGATCTGAATCTCCTTTGCTTTCTTTGCAAATTTTAGAGGATGAAGTTTTTTAGAAGCACTTTGGTATGAATCAAACCTCTCCATTGAATCCAGAGCTACCGGAATAGTCCAGATCGACCTTTGTTTAAGTCAGGTGGCTTACGTTTCTCGGATCTGTGAGGTTTGAAGGAAAAGGTTTTTGCGATCCGAGGGTGCTTGATTTTTGAAGGAACATCTTGGCTTCAACCGGACCTGCCGTTGCATCAGGCCTTAAAAATAAAAGATATTTGTAAGCTCACTATACTTGGGCCCGATTCGAGGCAATTTTTGCTCAAACCAAGTATGGCCTACCGCACATGCGGTTGGTGAAAAAAATCATTGGTACCGCGATTTTTTAAATCAATTTCAAAAAATATATTAAAAAAAATAGCAGTTTTTGAAAAACTTTTAAAAAGCAAAAGGTGTTTTTGAATTGCAGGTAAGATTACCTTACCCTAACAGCCCTATCTAGTCTGGCGGGTCCATTAATGGTACCCGCAGGGTAGCTGCTACGCAGGCCCTGCGGGCCCATTAATGTTGTCGGTCGGCGGCTTTGAAGCCACCGACGGTGGCTTTCAAAGTCACCGGCGGTGGCTTTCAAAAGTCATCGGCGGCTTTTTTTTATGATTTTCTTAAAAAAAAAATCAATCTATGTTTTTTTTATATATTTTTTAAAAAAATATATATATATGTATGTAAAAAAAAATTTATTGTTTTTTTTATAAAAAACCAAATTTTCTGTAATAAGGCTGAATTGTGCAAACGCAGTGACGGGCGTTTGACCGTCAATTTTATGCTCAGTTTTGCTGTGACGGTCGTGTGGGCGTCAAATTTAATGCCGTGACTATTTTTTTGTCAATTTGGAGCTGTTTTCTTCTGGAGGTCATAACTTTCGCCCACGGTGTCGAAATCGAGCAAACGAAATATCATCAGAAAGAGGACTCAAAGTACTTTCCAGTGGTGCGGTATATTTTGGATATTTTTTCTCAGGTTCCTGTTATTTCCAATTAAAGTCAGATCTTCTTTTCCAGAGTTGCCTTCAGTATTTTTGGCATAACTTTTGCATACAATGTCGAAAATGGGCAAACGAGATATCATCAGAAAGCTATTTCTAAGCTCTTCATAGTGGTGCAGGTGGTTTCCAAATTTTTTTTTTTTGGTTTTTTCCAGAAATCTTTCATTTTCAGCATGTTGTCCTATTTGGACATTGTAGACATTATGGGCTCACATTGCATGTATTTCTCTTTTGTAAACGCACTAAGATAAAGTGCCTCAGCATTGTATGTGTTGTATTGGGTTTCTTTCACATCAATTTGTGCCATATTTTGTACTCGCATTGTATTATAAAGTGCCATGGGGGGTTGTGTAGTGCCTTTGTTTTGCCATCACACCTTTGTCCAGTGAGTGTCCCTCCACGACAACAGTGGATCCATATGATTCCAGCCTCATGTATGTGTGCTTTGTTTTGCACACCACTTTTTCAGTTGCAGGTGCTTTCTTGTGCACTTTCAGATGCTCTTGGTTCCTCTTCTTGCACTACTTTTTGGCATTTAGTTTCAGTGTACCTGTCACGCCTCTCCCTTTTCAGCATTATGAGGTGGTTTCTACTATTGGTGTTAATGCTTCTTTGGTTTCGCCTTGGAAGGAAACTTCCATTTCCTCAGTTGATCAGTGTTCTTCAGACTATTGGTACTTGTGCCATCTGTATCTTCGTTCCAGGTGTTTTCCTTTGTTTGCCATCTGATTCGAGTAGTGTCGTTGGGGGCACTCATGCAGATTGTTGTCTTCTTGATCCTGATCATCATATCTTCAAAGGAGGTTCTTCGGCACCATAGCAGTCATCTTTTGACAGAGTTTGCAGCTTTTCATGCTTCTGTGATGTTCTACATGTTCTTCTTTTTCAGGACATTTCCTTGATTTGGAGGCTTTTCAATCCTTCAATCACCTTTGATCTCTTTTTGGAGTAGAGTTTTGTTCCCACAAGGTTTTCTCTATTTCTCCACTTTATAGAGATCTTCTTTGTTTGTACATGGGTTCCTTACCTTGGCCTTGTTTGCTAGGACCCATCTTTGCTTTCATGCATCTTTTCTTAGTGTTTAGCTACTTCCTAAGTTCATCTTAAGGGGGTGTTGAGTAATAAGTTGTTTTACTTAAATTAATTTAATCATATTGGTTAATTAATTAAGTCACTTATCACTTTAGTTACTTAAGCTAAACTTAGGCACGTTAATAATTAATTATTTATTAATTATTAAGTGTGCACACTAGGGTTTCCCTTTTTAGGGTTTGTTGATCTCCTTTCATAAGGATTGATCTCATTGTAATTATCAATGGGAGAATATCTATAGCTTTCATATCTTCTTGAAATTTTTTTTCTCTTCTGTAGCTTTTTCTTGTTGAAGATAATTGCACATTTGTTTTGCAAATCTCTTGCGTGGAAGGTGTATTTGTTTGTGTTTGATCACGTGGCTCATGGTTTTTGTGCTTGTTTCTAATTTCAACAGAAAGCACTCTGGCCCCAGGAAAGGAGGGTTGAAGAATGGGGGAATTTGAGCAATGTGGGATTAAAATGGGAACCAATAGCTTTGTGACACTTGTCACAAGTCTAATTAAAGCCATCGGGATATGTGTGAGCACATTTTGAAAGAAGTGATGAGTCAAGGCATGTAGGTGAGATTGTAAGAGAATGTATGAGAATTGAATGAATATGGTTGAGGGTGTAAGGGAATGTTGGTGAGGATGTAAGAGAGATAAATGCCTTGTAAGAGACAAGATGGTATGTAAGAAGAATTGAATGCCTTTGTAAGGGAAAATAGGCTAATTAGTAATTAAAAGAAATTAATTTCATGTGCAACTTGGTCAATAAACTAGGGGTTTATTTGACCATGGTGGAGTTAAAAGCTAGAGAAATGGATAATGAAGCTTAGGAGGTAGCTTAAGGTTAATTAATTCAAAATTAATTTAGGCAAGCTAGGGTGATTTATGACATTTGTTTAAATAATTAGATTTATTTAATCAAATGAGAGGACATAGGGGTTTTAATTAAATATTTTTATTTATTTATTTAAATGGGATGAACATTAGTGAGAAGAAGGTGAATTAATATGATAAATTTAATTATTTGATTAATAGGAGAAAGTGATGAATTTAACTAAATAATAAAGATTACTTAATTAAATGATCAGAGGATAAGTGATTTAGGAAGAACGATATTAGTAATCAGATTCAAATGCATAATACCAATTAGGACTATTTAAGTGTCTACATTTTTCCCCTCTTTTAAGTGAGGTACCTATTACATTGGTTCAAAGATTGACACTGCTAAGATCAAAATTTAAAAAGTTTCCAATTTTTTGGATTCCCCACTATTGCCCCAAAGAAAGGAATTATGTTGCTACACTGCCCCCTCGAGAGATCGGGAAAAAAATTTGAATGTTGGGTTGATCGCTCGACAGAGGTGAAACATTGATTTAGGTGCAAAAGACATGCCACAAGACGTGAAGAAAAGCTCATAAACATAAAAAATGTCTCAAAATAAGTTGCATAGCTTGGAAATTGGTAAAACATATTAAAACCATAGATTCTCTATCAAATTAGGGAAAAAACCCTAATTTTGAGGCATAAATATGTGATAAAGGGTCACTCTCAAGTCATTTGTGCATTCATACTTTAGACGTTTTATGCATTTTGAGCTTTGACCTGCTAATGAGATGGCATGTTGTGTACTTCCATGACACATTTTCGAACGAGTTTGAGAGTACCAACAACCCTCAAGCACAAGACCATCAGTATGTAATTTGAAACTTTCATTGTTTTCATTGTTTTACATGCATTTATTAGGTTTTAAAATTAGGTCGAGGTCGACATCACCATATTGCGATGCTAATTTGAATTTTGGCGATGCTTTTGTCACTTTTGGTGATGCCATTGTAAATAGCAACGCTTCTCTTGATTTATAATTAGAGTTTCATTTTTTTTTTGGTGATGTGATTGCACTTAGTGACACTTCCCTGGATTTGGAATTTAATTTTAGATCCACCTTTCCAAATAGTGACGCTACCTTGGATTTGAATGTGGTGTCACTATTTGGAAATTTAATTATAGCAATGCCTTTGTCAGTTTCAGGGTAAAAAGCTTCCAAACTTAGTCAATTTTAGCCAATTTTTGACATCGTGCAGTTCATGGATGTAGTAGATTGTCTAGCCATTGATGTTGCATGAGCATCGACCCAGTTTGTTGGAGGTGTTAGAGGATTTAGATGAGTTCCAAAAAGAGCACCTTGGGGAGATCAGGCTGTGGTTTGTTGCATACATGCTCGTGGTCTGAACACATCTATTCATGATGACAACATTGTGTGTGAGATGGAAAAATGAGACCTCATCCTTTCACCTACTCATTGGCAAGGCCACGATCACTTTAGAGGATGTATGCCAGATTTTGAGGTCGTTGATCCACGGAGATAGAGTTATCTATGATAGTGACAAGGGATATGATGCATGCCATGAGGTTCTTCGTGAGGACACTGTTGTCTTGGAAGACTCACATATTGACTTGGAGATGTATCGAGGGCGCTCCCCGATATTCAAATTGATAGTCAGTGTAGTGATTTCAAGGATTGTTGCCCAAACCGATAGGGTAGAGGATTTAGTCCTAAATGGGGGCTAGCATGGCATCGCATGATCTATAGGAGGAAAATATTTGTGTGGGGCCCAATTATGTTGGCCTCACTTTACCATGACATGAATCCATTTTTTTATTGTGATGGTAGAGCAATTGGTGCAGGAGTGACACTTTTGAATATATGGGAGTGGGAGCATATTTCCATGCTTTGATCGATTGTGCACATGGAGTTGTGGATCCAGATGATCTAGTGGTGTTCAAGTATAGGAGTCCATTACACTACAACACATAGGCCAGCTAGGGATCCCCTATTGGAGGAGATTCATTGATGACATGATAGTTTTTAGATGGCGGTCGTGGTTGTAGATGTCTGCTTGGTATGATGACCAGTAGTATTTGTTTTGTGCTCGCACAGAACCAACACATGTAGGGTCACGAGCATGCCATGATAGAGTGATATATGCCAGAAAGAGTGGCTCAAAAGTTTGGTGAGATACAAGATGGGCTGGATGGTGCATACACTACTATATTTGCTCGAACAACCAGGGAGGTGACATGGGAGGAACATATACAGCCCCAGGTAGCCATTGATGATTTTTGACAGCTGGTAGTGAGGCCGTGGATATACGATCAGGGGTAGGCAGATGCCCAAAAAAATCTAGCATATGATGCTTGGTTTGTACCCCCTCCATGCCTTATAGATCTAGCAGGTGTACCTCCCCAAGGGAGGCCGAGAGGGAGGGGAGCAGGTTGAGGCTGTGGATATGGCCAAGATGGTCAGCAACAGGTGACAGGATCAGGGACAGTAGGTGGGACAGGTCCTAGGGGCACCACTACCTCAATAGAAGCAGCATCTCAGTAGCCACCAGTACAATAGCCACCATCGGTGCCAAATCATTGAGATGTATTGATTCAACATTTGACACAACAGCTGTAGACAGTCACAGCTGAGTGGGATAAGACCTGCCAACATATTTTTCTATTGACGTAGTAGAGGTACCATGAGAAGTAGTTGCAACAGGCCTCTGATGTATATATGGCCTAGGATATGGGTAGGAGGAAGTAGTTAGAGGCAGTGTCCCAACAACAGGTGCAACAGGCATAGGGTCTAGTAGGACAGACAATGTCAACCCAGTTTTTTGGGTAGGTGAGGGAGGAGGCAACATATTATCGAACATTGTATTACAAATATGTCCCCCCTCACTCTCAGTAGCCCAATTTTGAGCATTAGAGCTAGGTACACCCGAGCACATCAAGTGGCCAACCCTTTATCAAACAACTAGGAGGCGATGAGGCACAACATGATGACAAAGGTAGCAGTTGATAGATCCCAATCTTGATTTTGTAGACACTTTTTTTGACATGCAACCAGATTTTATACATGTATACATTCATTGGCTCATTTTTTATAGCCTCTTGTATATGTACCTTTCATGATAGTTACACACATTAACTCTGATTTTGTACCATGACAGTTATTTTTTGATATAAATGAGATGGCCCGATATAGATTTTATGATGTGATGTCGATTATATGATGTGATGTCTCTTTATTTCATGATTTATGGATGTATGGATGCATATGATGTGTTATGGATGTACATATTTGTTATTTATGATTATGCTATGATATTTATGATTCATGATGCAATGTATGTAATGTTATGGATGTATGACATGGATGCAAATGTGATGCATGTTTTTACTTTCTTTTCAGTATCCTTTCTATGTGATATATCATGATGGTGCAGGATGTATGTATGGATGCATTTCTTTTGTCATATGTTTATGATATGAATGTGATGGATGATTATGCAATTATATGCTTAGAATAACAAATCTATATTAGTTGAAACAACTTAAATGATGATGCAATGCAAATGAGACAGATTATGTTTCCTATTATGATTATATGCTATGATTATGTAAGATGTGTGTATGCTGACGTTTTGTGGATGCAGGATGGATGTATTGATATTTTTTGCTAAATTCCATGATACCATGTTAGCATGAAAAGAAGATAGAAGAATGAGAGGGATCAATCCTTGATTCTAAGAAGATATAGAAATCTAAAAAGTCTATGAGTTTTTGAGAGTTTATTAGATATGATGATGAATTTTTATGATTTTCTTATCGAGGGATTGACACACAAATGGCACAACTTTCCTTATGTTTGATAAAATACATAGATTTGATGCATCAAGGTATAGACAACCAGGATGGCATGGTATCTAGCGTGATGGAATTTGACTCAACAAAAAATTAGGAGTATCCTTGTTCACACCTGACATACAAAAACCTTTCTAGGATGTACTTCTAGAGGCTTCAAACATTTCAGACCAAAACACAAGGCATAACCTCCCCATGTAGTAGTCAACAAGTTGAAGCTGTTCAAAACACCCTCCATACACAACTATCAAAGCAAGTATTCACCAAGGTTATTTTACAAGAACATCCAACAAGCACAAAAAATGAAAGATAAGAATCAATGCCCCATTCCTTTCTCTCTAAATTGTTTTGATATACATCATTGAGAGGTCATTGGAATGAGCATAATAATATCAATCATAAGAAAAGATCAAACAAATAAAAAAGTTAATGTTCTTCATACCTTTAGCCAACACTAAAACTATGGTGATGTTTGATGGTGATTTCCATTGTAGGAAGGATGTATCCTAGGACAAGAATATCAGATGATACTGAAACTAACAAGATGATCTGGGCTATTGATACCAAGAGTTGACTAACTTGTTTACCTATCGACCTAGACTTAAGACCTTTATGTTTTAGGCTTACACTTTACTAATTTGCTATACTTGTTTCCATGTGTTTTAAAAAAATTTGAAGATGACAATCAATTTATTGTGGGTGGATGTTTATTGTGACTTAAAGTGAAATGGGACAACTGATTTTTAGGTTTTTTGGAATATTTCAATGTCTTTTTTGGTATTTTCGAAATGTATTGAGGTTTTTTTGGGAATGTTTTGGGTTGTTTTACAAATGTTTTTTATTTTCAAGTTCTTCAATGTTTTGTGTTTTCTAATATTTTGACCAAGAACCTAACCTAAAAGACTATCATAGGGGCCTTGGGGGTTGATCAATGATTAACCAAGTGCCTACATTGTACATGCAGAGACCACGTAGTTTGACTGACACAGACTCGTTTATTGATGAACATGTAGGAATTTTCAGTTTGTTATGATGGAAACCTAAAGGACCTATCCTAGAGGCCTCAAGGGTTGATCAAAGCTTATTCTTGCCTATGCTATACATGCAGAGACCTCATAGTTCGACATGGTGACTATGTTTTTTGACTTTTTCAATTTTTGACTTGTTTTTGGATTTTGGTATGTTTTAGATATTTTTGGATTTTCTAATTTTGTGAATGTTTTTTTATTTTTTTGATGTTATGAAATATGTTAAGGATATACATGAATCTGATCCGATATAGGTATAGGAAAATTCCCCCAGCATGATGCAATAGTCTACCTCGATATAGGCAGGATAAACTGGCCTTAGGAATGTGCTAAGTAGTACTAAAAGGGAAAATGATACACATACAAGATCCAACCATGATTCAGACGCAGACGGAAAGAATAATGGAATGTAATGGATGAATTTGATGGAAAGTGATGCAGAACTGATTAGTTGAAAAATGGATGATTTATGGTTTTGGACATAGAACATCACTTTTCTCCAACTAACATTCAAGGATACCCTAGAGATCTCAACCCAAGAGTGGAATAAAGGTAAGAGATCTACTAATGGAATATCCTAGGGTATGATTTCATATTACAAGAGGGTTCAACACCAAGTTTAGACTTGGAAAATACAATGAAATGCAAGATGAAATGTAAAACCCTAATATGATGCAAACTTGAACTAAATGACTTAAAAATGCATATAAAACATAATAACAAGCAGTGAAATGAAATGTGTGCACTTGGGAATCTAAAGATGACTGGAAGGAGCTCTGAAATGTTGGAAGTTATGACTTTTTGACCTAGTGGGACTCATTTGCCATTTTGGGCGAATCTATCCCAGTTCTATATTTTTGCACAAGAGTAGGTTTTAGACAAAAGGGTATCTGAATCTACAAAAAAATATGAAAAAAACCTATAGTGGAACTCATTCGCCACTTGTGTAGAATGAGTCCAGTTTGGATTTTTTGGAACTTCAAGGTCTGAATCTATTCTTCTCAGTCTGCTCAATCTACTTCTCCAGATTTTCAGATCTAAAACTCTAATTTTGAAGTTGTAGATGACATTTTAGTGAAGATTACTGAAGTTTTTGGAATCCTTAACTCTTGCTTTCTTGACTTGATATCATAAATGCTTGATGTTGCTTATGCGAAATAAGGATTTGAAAGATTTCTTAAATATGAAATCCACTCAAATGACCATTTATTTGATCCAAAAGGCTGACATAGAAGAAATTTGAACATAAAACCAAATTTTCCTGCTTAAAACCTCAAAAATAGGCCAAATGGCACTCATTCGCCCAAAGTGGCAAATGGGTCCCATAGGGCCTATTTTGACTACTAAAGTATTGGGGAGTGTATTAATTAAGTTTATATGTTGATCTTGTCGAGTTTTTGATTGAAATATGCCTTGGGATGCATAATATAGGGTCTTAGGGGCCTATTAATGATGATATAAAGGTTATAAATGCAAGGGAGTCCAAAATCCAATGTGAAAGTGTAAATAAATACATTTTACAACATTAAATTAAGGAAAAATTGAGTCTATTTAGCTTAGAAGGGTCCTAAATCCCATGTAATTGTGTAAAACACATTACAACACTAGATTAGGTCCACTTAATTTATAAGCTTCCTAAATTTAATGTGAAGGTGTCAATAAATAAACTTTACAACATTAAATTAGGGAAAAAGCTAAGTTTATTCAGCTTGGAAGGGTCCAAAATCTAATGTGGATGTGCAAAACACATCACAACTCTAGATCAAGGCAATATCAAGTCTAATTTATCATTAATTATTCCTAGATTAGAGGTAATGAAAATGCTGATGAAATTTTTTGACACTATATTTAGTACCACACTTTAGTGAGAGGATGAACTTCTTTTAAACTCACACTAGTAGGCATTCAGAGGTCCAATCATACGTGGAATGGTATAGGATAATAAGATCAAGGAGGTAACCAAGCCCCAAGGATCCAAGACCCTATGTCAAATTGACATAAGCACAAAAAGGACATGCACAAGGTGTATAATATGCAACAAGACAAGATACATGAACATACAATATCAATAACTAAAAGAAAGAAAGGAAAAAACAAAAAGAGGTGGATCAAGCCTTGACCATTTTTCCAAAACAATGTGGATTAGATCTAGGCTGTTTATCCAAAAAATGCATATTCACTCTGAGGCCATGAAACTTCAAGTTGTCCATTGGGTGAGAAATCTAAGAAGGTGAGACACATACACACATGGCCAGTATGTGCTCACATGCACATGTGTTTGGCTAAGGGAAAGCCATGCCTCAGTTACAGCCCCATCAAACCATGCCAAGTTGTACCTCGATAACGATAAGGCACCACACACAACAACCAATGAACTTCAAAGCTTCATGAGGCAAGCAAAGTTTCATATGCTTGACACTCATGAACAAACAAGATGGCTCCATAGGCATGCAAAGTGTGTTATGGAAGGTGGCCATATAACAATTATTGTAAATAGTGTACAAGGAATGTTTAAAGGGATTTTGCTTAATTTATGCAAGGTCTCTTCTTAGGGAACATTGTACCTAATGTCTCCAAGAGAGGAAAAACAATATAAATATCATGCTCTTGGAGGAAATCAATCCCAATGACACCACCAAGAAAAGGATGCATCACAATAATAAAGAGGCAGCATAATGAAATATGAGAATTAATAGATTTTACTTTAAAGCGGTTACTAACACCACATTACTATGAAATTAGTTAAAACAGAAGGCATGAATCTTACCTGGAAAGCCCTATGCCAAGTCATGTTTCTGAATCATATTACATCATTTATTAATAGTATAACCGTAAAGTCAACAAGGCATGTCATCACATGTCCAAGCTTGCTCAAGGTATATATGCTTGAAAGGTGATCAATAGCCAAAAGAAAATGACAAGAGCATATGGGGACAGACTATCTAAACCCCTTTCCCCACTTAGTGCAAGACAAGGATGAGCTTAATAGGATTTCAAATAAGTTTCAATTAGAGGAACTAGGTGCTTCAACACAAGGAAGAGCAACAGAATCCCTAAGATGTTGAATTCTATTACACAAAGCCTTACATTCATTAGTTGCATGACCATGAACTCTAAGATATGCAAAAAATGAATGTTTGTAGTAAAGTTTATTTCGTGTTCTTGGAAGAAGGGATATAAAATGATCTTGGAGGAGTCTCGACAAGATACCCTCTTGATTAATGGTAGAAAGTGTTCCTTTATTTTGTGGAAAAGATATATCTTGCTTAGTACAAGATTTCATACTTACACAAGAATCTTTAGATTGTGAGATTTTGTTGTCTCCTTTACAGGAGAGTGTAAAATCTAATGAATTCAAATCATTAGTTTTTTGCATAATGAAATTGACATTAAGAAAAAATTTATTTTTTTGTTTCATTTCTTGCAAAGGATAACAATCAAAACCACTAGTCTTCTATCAGTTTAGGATGCACTATTGTTAAAGTTGGCTTAGAAGAATATTTTGTAAGAGTATTGATATTGAGTGAAGGCTTGTTTGAAGGGTTGATTTCTATGAAAGGACAATAACCAAGACCATGAGTTGTTTCTTGTGTGTTAGGCTCTATAGGGATACAAATACCTTGTTCATTAGCACCACATCCTTTTCCATTATAACCATGTTGTTTCATAAGTTCATAACCTCTTCCATAAAAAAAATTCATTTCTTTAGGATTCGGTGGTTGTTGATATTCAGTTTCATCAAAGTTTGTTGTGTAATTTGTTGTCTTTTGTTCTAAAGTGGTTGAGGTGGATGTTTTCGAAGGGTTTTCCATATTTTGTGTTGAAATTATTGCTTTTTATTTTCCCTTGTCTAAATTTTTGTTTATGATCTTGTATTCTCCCATGAATGATGGTTTGAAATATAAGGAACCCCAATCATCTTCTAATAGATTTGTGACTTCCTCAATATGTTTTTCTTTGTCTTTCTATTGCATGGGTTCTACTTGTGTAGTTGGTTTCAATGTTGCCAAAGGATTCTCCATGTTTTTCTCAATGTTCAAACAATTGTTTGGGTCAGGGTCAGCTTCAAGTGTGTACAATTTGTTGTTGTAGATGTACTTCATTTTACGATGAAGATTAGAAGGCACTCCATTCATTGCATGAATCCACAGTCTACCTAAAAGGATATTATATAAAATATCGTGAGGCATAAAATGGATCGGTGTTTCTAATGTGTCCTTTCCAGTTGTAATAGGTAATTTAATCACTCCTAGCGGTTTTTCCCTACATTGTCAAACCCCCAAATAGATAAAGAATCAGGTTGATTTTTTGAATTATTCACACCAAGCCTATCCAAAAGGTTTATGCTACACACATTAAGAGCAGAGCCATTGTCAACATCGATTCTCTTTATTCTTGTTCTATTGTATTTAGCTATTATCATGAAAGCATCATTTTATTTTTGCACTTCCAAAGAAGGGATATCGCTTTGGTGGAAAACAATGTCAATGTTTATTCCTTGAATCATGACTGTTATGTCATGTTGTTATGCATTAGAAGGGATTAAATTTTTTTGCAAAGCACCTTGAATCATGTGATAATTAGGGGAGGCTTGAATAAGGTCCCATAAGGATATCTTAGTGGGAGGATTCTTTAGTTGTTCAACAAGATCATCCTCCTTTCCACTTTTTGGAGGAAAATGAGGACTTGGTAATATAGGATTGACAATAGGATGGATGTTGAAGTTGTTTGTCTTGATTGTGGGTTATTTATAGCATTATATGTATGAGAAATGGTATTATGACTTGAGTGCTACAAAACATCTTTCTTAGGTGGGTAAAGGATAAATTCGGGTTTTTTTTGACTTTGCGGTTTTTGAAAAGGTGGGTAAAGGATTAGTTGAGGTTGAATAATATTAACATCCCTTAGTGAGTGAGAGTCTAATGTTGCTTCATCATTTTCATCTAAGGAAACTATATCACTATTGTTAATGTTATCATTTTCTTGCACCATGATATCCTCCCTAGGAGGAGGATTTTTATGAGGACTACAAGCTAGATGTTCATGACATTCAAAGCTTGGTTCTTCTAAAATGAATTCATCGCATGTAAGGGAGTTATCAATGGTTGGATTTTCTTGTTTATCAATAGTGGGGATATTAGGAGAAGGCTATATTTGATTGTCCATGACTTCATCCTTTTTCTCTAATGTATCATTCTCTTGTGCCATGCTATCTACCCTAGTAGGAGAGCTTGTAAGATGTTCATCATATTCCATGGTTAGATTTTGTAAAGAAGCTTCATCACAAGTAGGAGAGGCATTAAGAGAAGGAAAACTATGATTACCAAATAGATATTTCCAAATGGTAGGAGCATTAGGGAAGGGAGGAACAAGATTCTCACGACTCTCAATAGGTGCATCTTCTAATACCAATCTATCATCTTTGCATTGAGGAGGGATATTAGGAGGGACAATTATTGCTATATATGATAGCATCCTCTTTTTCTAAAATATTCTCACAAGCAAGGGATGAATGGAGACTAGGTAAGTAATGTTTCAAAATGTTTCTATGATCTGATCTTCTTGTTTTCTAATATCTTCCAAAGGGGGAGGAGCAGAGAGACAATCGATACTTTCATGATCCTCAATGATTGTATCTTCTTTCACCAAGATAACTTGGCCACTAGTAGGAGAGGTATCAGGAGAAGAAAAATTATGATTGTTATGATTGTCTAAACTTGCATCCTTTTGTATCATACCATCCTCACCAATAGGCAATGTAATATTAAGGATTTTTTCAATGGTTTGATCCACTTTCTCTAAGATGTGCTCATAACTATGAAAGATGGTAGAAGGACTACTAACATGTTTCTTAATGAACTCATTGTTGTGCTCTAAATCGAACTCATAAGAGGGGATGTTGTACTTATACAATCCATTTTTAACCATATCAAAGCCACATCTCTTCAAAGAAAACATGTTATTATGGAAAAGTAAATAAAGTGCAATTCTATGACCTAAAGTGAAATGTTTAAATGCAATTTTCAGATTTGAAACAAGGTAATTTGATGATTACACTATGCAACAACCTGAGAGATGAAATGTTGTAAATGAAAATTTTAAATTGAGAAATGCATCAAATGAAGCACTTTAAGCTAGATTTAGTGGAAATTAATGTAACAAAACTCAACCAACTAAAACAGATAGTTAATGGAAACAAACAAAAGTGTAGAAACAAAGGATTTAGTGTTGTAAAAGGCAGTTTCAAATTAAATGTGCACAAGGACTGATTCACCCAAGGTGGTGAATGAGTCCCATAAGGGGTTTTTTTTACAAATTTTCAAATATTTTCAATTGATTTCTATGCTTTTTATGTTGTATGATTTTGAATCCTAAGTGAAAATGCAGATATTGTATGAATTTCAATAAAATGAGATGCAAAAATGCAAGCTATATGAACTTTCACTAATACAAAATTAAAAACCGTAGAATGCCAATTAACTAATGCAAACCCTAATGCAATGTTAATGCAAGAAACATCTAGGATGATGATGCACTCCAAATCAGAATTATGATCTAAATGTAGGTTCACCAAAATGATTAGTTGAAAATGGAAGCTTTATGGTTTTGGACATAGAACATCACTTTTCTCCAACTAACATTCAAGGATGCCCTAGAGATCTCAACCCAAGAGTGGAATAAAGGTAAGAGATAGATACTAAGGGACTATCCTAGGGTATGATTTTAGATTACACAGGGGTTCACACCAAGTTTATAATTGGAAAAAAACAATGAAATGCAAGATGAAATGTAAAACCCTAATATGATGTAAACTTAAATTAAATGACTTAAAAACGCATATGAAACATAATAACAAGTTGTAAAATGAAATGTGTGCACTTGGGAATCTGAAGATGACTGGAAGGAGCTCTAAAATGCTGGAAATTCTAACATTTTGACCTAGTGGGACTCATTCAACATTCTGGGTGAATTAGTCCCAGTTCTAGATTTTTGCATAGGAGCAGGTTTCAGACAAATGGGCATTTGAATCTTTAAAAAATTATGAAAAACACCTACAGTGGGACTCATTCACCACTTGTATAAAATGAGCCTATTTTCAATTTTCTAGAACTTCAAGGTCTAAATCATTTCTTCTCATTCTGCTCAATCTGCTTCTCTAGATTTCTGGATCTAAAACTTTGATTTTGGGGTTGTAGATGACCTTTTAGTGAAGATTATGACCTTGCAAATGGGGAGAAAACTCCAACAAGATTGTAACCTAATCTTCAATTATCTTTCAATCTCCAAGAAACCTAGATCTATAATCACACATGCAAAGAGGATAAAACTTGTTGATTGTTAGGGAATAGGGGTTTGCCTTGGCCAAACCCCTTGTAGGTAATTAAACAAAATGATGAGACAATGAAATGAAGGCATGAAACATGAAACTAAGAACATGAATAATGGACAATAATATCTTGAATGATGTCTTGTAAATGATGTCCTATAAATCTGCAACTCAAGATGAAATGGCCATGAAGGATGTAGATCTTGATCTCGACAATAGGTGTAGAACAATGCTTGATCTTGGATCTTTAGTGCTACATCACAACACTAGCTCAATAACATGCTTGATGCTTGATATCCTTGATATGATAATGGATCTTAAATTTTTGCAACAATTGATGAAGAATCTCCGCTTGAATTCCTTAGAAATGATCTTGCAAACTCTCCTAACAATTTTGTGAAGTCTTGGAATTCTTAACTCTTGCTTTCTTGACTTGATATCATGAATTTTTGATGTTTCTTATGTGAAATAAGAATTTGAAAGATTTCTTATATAAGCAATCTACTCAAATGACTATTTATTTGATCCCAAAGGATGACATAGAAGAAATTTGAACTTAAAACCAAATTTTCCCACTTAAATGGGTCCCACTTGGATGGGACTCATTCGCCCAAAGTGGCGAATGGGTCTCATAGGGCCTATTTTGACTGTTAAAGTGTCGGGGAGTGTATAAATTAAGTTTATATGTTGATCTTGTTGGGTTTTTAATTGAAATATGCCTTGGGATGCATAATATAGGGTCTTACGGGGGCCTATTAATGATGATGTAAAGGTTATAAATGCAAGGGAGCCCAAAATCCAATGTGAAAGTGTAAATAAATACATTTTACAACATTAAATTAAGGCAAAATTGAGTCTATTTAGCTTAGAAGGGTCCTAAATCCCATGTGAATATGTAGAACACATTACAACACTAGATTAGGTCCCCTTAAATTACAAGCCTCCTAAATTTAATGTGAAGGTGTCAATAAATACACTTTATAACATTAAACTAGGGAAAAGTAAAGTTTATTCAGCTTGGAAGGGCCCAAAACCTAATATGGATGTGAAAAACACATCACAACATTAGATGAAGGTGATATCATTTCCAAATTATCATTAATTATTCCCAAATTAAGTGTGAAAATATACACAATTATATTTTTTGACACTACAAGAACATGCTAAGGAATCGATTGTGGATGGAAGGTTCTTATTACACAAGGCACTTGATTGCAAATTTTTCACCAAGGTACTTGCCCAAAGCGCCACCGGAGTAGTTTTCACTAGAGGACATTTTTTTTCTATACTATTTTCAATCCTTTTTTTGATTTTTTTGGATTTTTTTATTTTTTTATATTTTTGAATATATACCTTGCAAGCTTAGGCACAAAACTTTTTGAGATGGGAGCTATTGATGGGATCCTACAAGGGTTCACCTTTGGGTATAAACAACTGATATTCTCCTAATTTGTAACTTGTGATGATGAAGGGTCCCAAGCAATTGGGTTCAAACTTGCTATTCCTATCAAGATTGGGTACATTCTTCTGGTTCTCCTTCAACTTGAGCTTTCTTACTTGGAAGGACTAACCTTTGATCTTCTTGTTATATCTCCTCTTGAGGCGGTTATGATAAACCTGTAAGTGATTCAAAGCATCTAGGCGGCGTTCATCCAGTTTCTCCAGCTCATTCAACTGTGACACCTGGTATTCTTCATCAATGATAAGATTCTACAATGATATTCTTAGGGATAGGATCTTGACCTCAATAGGTAGGATAGCCCAAGATCCATATACCAGGGAGAAGGGTGTAGCACCTATAGGTGTGTGGATACTGGCTCGGTAGGCCCATGAGGCAGGGTTTAACTATAGATGCTAGTCATGGCTAGCTTCATTGACTATCTTCTTAAGGATTTTCAAGATGGTTTTATTAGAAGCCTCAACTTGGTCATTACCCTAGGGATGATATGGGGTGGAGAACTAGTGTTGGATATTGAATTTTTGGCACAACTCATGGACATCCTGATTCTTGAAAGGTGTCCCATTATCTTAGATAAGGGGTTGTAGAACACCATAGTAGAATATGAGGTAATTTAGGATGAACTTAGAGATTTGTTTTCCCATGATATAGGTCATAGGAATAGCTTCGACCCACTTTGTAAATTACTCTATGACGTTAATGATAAACTTGTGCCCATTGGATGAGGTTGTTGTGATCTTCCCTATGAGGTTTAGTCCACACCGTGAAAAGGGCCAAGGTGTAATGATGGGTTGAAGTTGCTAAGCCAATGTATGAATAAGGTCCCCATGCTATTGACACGACAAGCACTTTTTGACATAGTCATGAGATTCTCTCTCCATGGTGGGCCAATAGTACCTTGTCCTCAACAATTTCTTGGCCAAGGTCATACGACTCAAATGTGATTCAAAAATTCCTTTATGTACTTCAGTTAAAGCAGTCACAACTTCCTCAGGGTTAAGGCATCATAGTAGGGTCCCCTCGATACTTCTACAATAAAGGGTCTCTCCTAGGATAAAAAAATGGGATAAATTTTTAACAAAGGTTTTCTTTAGGTTTGAGGGTGATTTGTCGGCGAGGGAGGATTCCTCTTTTTAGATAGGTGAATATGTCATGATACTAAGGATCACTAAGACCAATGAATTCACACACAAACTTCGATTCTAGCACCTCAAAATTCGTTACAAGAAACTACTCCATGAGAGACTTACATTTATGGGTGTTCTTCAAGACATCTAGCAACCTGATCCAATTGTTGCGACAACATCTGCAGTTATGTTATTTGCTCGGGGTATCTGCTCAAAGGTTATATCAATGAAGAATTCTTTGAGATCTTCAACCAGCTTCTTGTAGGTGGTAAGCTTGTTGTCTTTGGTTTGGTACTCATCATCGACTTGATTGATGATCATTTGTGAATCCCCAAAGACTTTTAGTGTGATGATCTACCATTGTACTGCTATTCTGAGTCTTATGATAAGGGTCTCATTCTCTACAATATTATTTGTACATGGGTAAAAGCAAGAAGTTGGGTCCACAAAGAGGGGAAGTTTCGGCAAAAAAAATTCACAAAAACGTGTACACGTTATTAAAAAAATGCATGTGCGTTATGCTTCGAGTACCCAAGCCTAGAAAAATGCATATACACTAAAACACATGTACGCGTTATAATGCATATGCATTATATAATGCGTACGTAATTTATAACACGTACGAGTCATTTATTTAAAAAATTAAATACCTTTTAGAAACACGTACGCATTTTAAAATGCACACGCGTTTCTAAAAATTATTTAATTTTTTAAATAATCAAACAAATAAAGAATGCGTATGCATTTTGTAATGCATGCATTTTTTTAAAAACACGTATGCTTTTTTAAAATTTTGAATCCCCAACCCACATGCTGCCTTGGTTTTAGGCTCATGAAAGGCTTGGCAACCCAACCCTTAGCCAAAACTAAGGTAGGTTCAAGAGAAATGTCCAACTTTGGCAATATGGAGCCCTTATGGACTTTTTTTTAAAATCAATCTATTAAATTAAAACCCATTAGAGAACACAATGTCTAGTTTCCAAATATATATATATTTAAAGATTCAATTTTTTTATTTTTTTTTAATTAATTTCTAAGAAAACTGAGTCCATAAACTTGAAATATAGGACTTTTTGTTTTTAATAACTTTTTTTTGGTTAATTTTCTTGTAAAAAAAAAATGACATCAATCTTCAGACAATTCTCTACACAATTTAAAAAAAATATTCAAAAAATATTTAGTTTAGGTCCAATTATGTTGTGTGTACACGTTGATTTTTAAAAACAACAATTAAGGCCACTACAAATTCAATAAAAAATATATTCAGAAAAAAATTACAAAAAAAATCCTCATCAATCTTCATGTTGTTAGCTATTTTTCCCCAAAAGGAATTAGAAAAATTCTTTTATTTGGGTAAAAAAGTGGTGTACATGTACACGTGCATACATGGTAAAAAAATGACTTTTTAAAAGTGGTTTTTATACATCCCTATCAAAATTCAATTTGTATCATCTAAGTATTTGAATAAATTACATATTTGGAAACTAGATTCATAATTCTAAATTTCATATTACTGACCCTTTTTAAGATTCATTGTGTAAGTTCCTCAAAATTTGAGTCCAAGTGTGACAAATTTTGAAAAACAGCAAAAACACTTCCACTTTTTAAGCCTTTTGTGGACCCAACTTCTTGCATCAGCCCACATGGGAAGGACAATTTATAGGATTTTGGAATGCAATCCCCTTACGGTGTGATAAAAATAATACCTGCTGGACTAATCTATGTTGTGTGAAGGAACCGTCAAAATACATCTTCCAATGATTTGCTACATTTAGGAGGAAGATTGACTCATCCAAAAATTCTGACACTAGCGGATTCTCTATATATATAGGTGCCTTGGCCAGTTGTACTACATTTTCTTTCCCATTGATGGATTTTTGTTTCATGTATTCTATGTTGAATTTTGTTAATATCATAACCCACTTAGCCATCCACCCTGTGAGAGTTGCCTTAGCCAATAAATATTTCAGTGGATCTATCTTAGCGATGAGCTTTATATGATGAGCTAGCATGTAGTGCCTGAATTTTTTGTGAAGAAAACATGACTACGAGGCAAGACTTCTCTGTGAAAGTGTAATTGAGATCATGTCCCACTAAAGTTCTATTGATATAGTATATTTCCCTCTCTTTTTTTGTTTCATCATGTTGGGCCAAAAGAGCGCCAAGAGTTGGTGTTGTAGTTGAGATGTACAATATCAAAGGTTTATTTGGGATGGGTGGTGTTAGTAGATATTCCTTGATTTGGTTAAATTCCTTATGACACTTCTCGTCCAACTTTTATGTTACCCCCTTGTACAGTAGATGAGAATAGGGGATAGTCTTGTCTGCTAACTATGCTATGAACCTTCTGATTGATTGTAGTTGTCCTTGTAGACCCCTTAGTTGTTTCAATGTCTATGTAGCCTCCATGTCAAGAATGGCTTTGACCTTAGTGAGATCTATCTCAATTCCTCTTAATGATACAATGTAGCCCAAGAGCTTTCTTGAAGTTACACCAAAGACACACTTCTTCAGATTCAACCACACCTTGTACTCTTCACGTCTATCAAAGATTGATCCCAAGGTTGGTATGTGATATTTTCATTTCCTATATTTATCTAAGATGTGATCCACATAGTCTTCTACATTTTTGTGGATCATGTCATGGAAGATCAGTCTCATAGCTCTTTGATAAGTGGCTCTAGTGTTTTTTTTCCCAAATGGCATCATGTTCCAATAATAAGTTCCCAAAATGGACATGTGAATGATGTCTTATGTTGATCCTCCTTGGTGATCATAATTTGATTATAGCCTGAAAAATCCAACCATCAATGATAAAATTCCATGTCTTATAGTGAGATCTACGACCATGTCAATGTTGGGTAGGGGGAAATCATCCTTGGGACATGCCTTGTTCAAATATCTGAAATCAGTGTTGATTTTGATGCCCCTAATGGGCTTGGAAACTCATTCTAGATAATCAATGGGTTGAATAAATATTTCATCGAGGAGCTTTTGTAGTTCCAATTTGATTAGTAATGCAATCTGGGGATGCATCTTTCTCAGCTTTTGTCTTACTAGTTTTTCCCTAGGATATACTACAAGGTGGTGGATGATAACTTCAAGATCTAAACTTGGAATATCCACATAATACCATGAAAATTTTCTCTTTCTGTCTATGAGGAATTCTCCTAGGATCTTTTTTTCTTCGGCCAGGAGTGATTCTACATAAAAGGTGATTTGGGGTGCTTCTTCAGTTCCCGCATTTACCAGGTTGCACTTCTCTACTAGAATTGTTGACTTCTCTTAATGTATATCACTAAGGGGAAGATTGAATCCCTCATCCTTTGGTGCCTCAGAGAGGTTTTCACCATTGGATATGTCCCTTGTTTTTACTATTTTGTGATAAAAAAGTGCCACAATGTGGTTTTCACTTAAGGATTGAGACATTATTTTCATAATTTCAATTTTGCGACTAATAGATTCAATTGTTTCCCTATAGTATGCATGCATATCTAGTTCAATGTCAAATCCTACTTTGTGATCACCATATGACATGCTATCCCTTAGTACCATAAATTCAGAGAGGACTTCATCATTTTCAAATAAATCCAAGATTGGTGGTCCTCGTTGGTCATAGTTTATGAGTTGGGGATAAACAAGTGTACAAGCTCAAATTTTTGGTTACTAGACTCAAATGACATAGTTGTTATCATGAAAACATGGGAATCCTCATCAAATAGGTATGTTATATCGAAGGTATAGTTATCAAGGGGAGTACTAGTTGACACAGGTAACTAAGGGGAATCTTTGACTATTTTAATAGGAGCATGCTTGCCAAGAATAATCACCTCACTAGTGACACAACCAAGGCCAAGATTCTTTAAGCATTTCTCAAGAACAAGGGGTTCTAATAAGCCATTGTCATTATGCCCCAAATTTTCTTTTTTGTTATAACCCCAACCAAACATCAACTATAGACCCTTTTTGTCATCCTCCATTGGAAGAATGGGGGTGGGTCTATTATCTTGGTAGAGAAAACTTGATATGTCATTTTCATCCACAACCTCTTTGGCTAAGTCTCCCCACTTTTTGAAAGTGGTGGATTCTACTTTGAAGGTCTAAGATGTTGTGTTGAGTGGTTGTGGTTTTCCATGAGATTTAGGAGATTGAGGTAACTCCCCCAACACAAATGCATTCTTCCTTAGTTTAGAGTCTCCACAACCATTAACTTGGATTACTGCTTTAATGTCTGGGATATTCTAGATGGGGTGTCTTTGTCCTAGATGTGAAGGCCAAGGTGGATGGATCAAGAAAGGAAGATGTGGGTCCTTCATCATTCTTAGGAACTTGTGGGATTTTATAGTACTTGGCTTCCAAATTCTTGTAGTAGTAAAATGGTTTAGGGTCACCATGGATTGTGACTTCCTTATCTTGATAAGGTAATTTAATACATTGGTGATAGGTAGGTGCAACAGCTTGCATCCCATGGATCCCTGGATTCCCTAGGAGAATGTTATACGAAAGCTCAAGGTCAAGGACTTGGCATTTGGTTTCCATGATGTCTGGCCCCACTTGAATGGGGAGTTGGATGGTGTCTTGGGACAACCATTCTTGATCATCATAGGCTATTATGGTAATACCCTTTCATTTTTCAATAACATCTTTAGAAAATCTTAGATTCTTAATTAGTTACAAATTATAAATATTGAGCTGGTATCCATCACCAAGGCGGCTCTTGACTTTATTTTTGAACCAAGACCTTTAGATGTAGTGTGCAATTATGGATGATTACTTTGGAAAGGTCATGTTTAGAAAATGTGAGAAGATGGGGTGTAGTGATTGTCCGATCATAGATTGAATTTAATTTGCATCAATGTCATTGGGCACAATGGATGCAGACAAGGCTTTCTCTAAAATATCCCTATGCGTACGTGATATTTTTAGCAACTCCAAGATGGAGATTTGAGTGAGGGCTTTCTTCAGCTAGTCCAAGACTGTAATCATTAGGATTTGATTTTTGAATAGTAGGTGATCCTCTAGGTGGTAGTGATGGTCCTTGGATGGTGACCGTGCCTCTACATGTGGTGACTCCACACTCTGCATTAGGCCCCTTGATATTGATGACTATCACAAACTCATCTAAGGATGATACAACATGGTCCTAGACATGGTTGAAATTCATGTAGTTCATTCCCTTATCCTTGTCATTTCCTTTGTTATGATCGGGCATCAAATTCATGTATATTTTTAAATCTTGGTTCCTCGCTTGTTGGTCAATAGTTATATCCTTTCTTTCAATGAGGTCTTGGATTAGGTTTTTTAATTTCATGCAGCTAGTCCTTGTGTGTTCCTTAATTTTGTGATAATCACAAAGGTGCTTCTCATTATAGCATGGTGGTTTAACTTGAGGATCTTGGTAATTTTCATAAACAGGGAGTGTGATGATTATTTCTTGCACCAACTATTTCATGAAGGATTCAATAGGTTCCCCCAATGGTGTATATTTGTGTTTTTGTGGGTAATTGTTCCTTATGGGAGGTCCTCCTTGAGCATTTACATTGTTGACTACTTGGTTGTTTTTTATTGGGGTGCATTTTTTTGTGGTGTATTTTGTTGATTGTTGATTTGTGGTTGATGAGTGGTGTGTTGTGGGTATGTTTGTTGATGCATGTTTTTTTTAGAGCAGTAATAACTACTTTTCCATCAACAACACCATCATTGATAACATTCTTATTCTTGTCTCATGTGCTAGGTTTGTCGTTATAGCTTGTGGATGGTTGATTATCCCTGTATGTGGGAATGTGGCCTTGTGCTATGAGGGCTCTCTTGATGTTGAGATCCTTAGGTATTAATTGATCATATGTCATGACACATTGCATTTTAAATTGGAAGGAAAACTCTCCCTCAAGGTTGGAAATGATGGTTCCTATTTGTTGTTCCTTGAGCATGGACCATTTTCTTTTGCTAGCTCTAGATCTCTGTCACTATAAGAAGGTAGCAAATTATTCTACCCTAACTTTTTTTAGGTCGGATAACTCCTCCAAACTTACATCCATGTCTAGATTAAAGGAGAAGTTATCTATAAGCAGGTCTATGATGTCTTGGAACTTTTTGATTCCAGGAGGTAAATATGTGAACCATTCAATTGCACGACTAGCCAAGCTTTGGGGAAAGAGTCATATTAGATAAGAGTCATCATATGCCACTTCCATGCAATGCACATGAAACTCTCTGATATGGCCTCAGGATTTCCTTTTCCTTTGTATTTATCAAATTTTGGTATTTCAAATCCTGGTGGGAATGGGACCATGGTGATGTTCCTATCAAATGGATAGGGGCACAAATCCCATTGGGTGTATGATTTTTTTCATATATCTGGATTGAATATCTTGTATTTGTTGTTAGAGAAGTTTGACCTGTGTGGAAAGATCGTTTTGTGGATCGGGTGG
>VDFB02116997.1:0-25853 GCA_007258455.2 Sequoia sempervirens | reverse complement strand
TATATATACAAAAAAATAAGAGAAATATACAGAATTGTAAAAACTAAATCATTTCATAGTATGATACTTGATCATTGATCAATGCCAAATGCCAAAGATAAATATTAAATGCCAATTCTAACAGATCTTGCCAACAAGTTTTCCAGGTCTCAGGTCTCTTAACCAAAGGTATTTTTAGAAAAAAGATATTACATTTTGAATATTTGATTCTCAGCATTCTTTGTTTTTCATGGTTCTCCAAATTTCTATATTTATTTGAACTTCCTGAAAATTTTGTCAAATTATCATTTTTGGAATTGGTATTTAAGGGTCATTTAACCTAGTTCTTCTCTATTGCACTACTTATTCTGTCAAAATTCAAGGTTACTTATAGGCATTAACATGATCTGTCTCACTCTTATTTCTGATTTTTTTAACTAATCAGATATATGCTGTTTCATCTATCCCTGTCAATATGCCACTAGATTCACCTCTAATGAGCCTAGAGATTCTCTTGTTATTCAGAATTTTTAGGTGAGCTTCTGCTTTGGATTTGTATGCAGAACTTTTGCACTTGACTGGATTAGAACAACATCCACAGAAATCTTCAAACCAGGGCTGCTTCAGCTTGAATGCTCCTCCTCTTCTGTTTATGCTAAAAACAGAGCTTCTGTGCAGCTCTTAGCAAATTAGAATTCCTGTATTCATTCACCCTCTGTGTTATACATCACAAAAGACTACTTCTGTGCAAAGCCACTAGCCATTTTAGGGTTAGGGGGAAATTTTTTTTTAAAAAAATGTTTTTTAATCATGTTTGGGCCCATTTTTTTTTGACTTGGCCCGTGGGTTCACCCGGGTTCGCCTGGGTTCGTGCTGGGTACGTGTGGGTTAGATGCTAGATGCATGCAGAGTGCGTGCCAGCTACTGATGGAGTTCACGGGGTTAAATTGCACTTACGAACCTGGCCGAACCACGATCGAGCTACCTATCTTGATACCTTTCCTGAAGCTCGAACGAACGAACAGTGCGATACCGAACGGTCGAACTGTGGAGTGCGAATCATTAACATAAATATTTAATAAAATGTTTATTTAAACTTCATTTGATTTTCAATTCTATTTTTTTTAAAATATATCTATATATATTTTATTCTATTAAAATATTCATATAATATAGTTTTAATTTACATTATATATTTATGTATAATTATTTAAATTTAATAATTTAAATAATCTCGTATACATATTTATATTTTGTAAAGACTATATTATATACATACTTAATATAATATTAACTATATAAATATATTTACCTTTACATTTATACATGTATATACATATACATTTTAAATTATTTGTATGTATACTGCGAGCCAGTTAGCATACTTTCACTATACGTACTCATGTATATGTATATATATGTGTATATGTAAATTCCGAGGTAATATCGTGATAATATATATTCATATTCATATATATACAACAGGTTAGTTGTGGTATGTATACATGTATATTTACATGTATATCTCCTTTATGTATACGTGTTCATAAATACATTTATATCGAAGCACACATATGGCATATCCATCTGCTCTCATACGTTGTTTCGACATGAATATACTTATGGGAACTTGTACATACCATATTTGTATGTATATATACATATACACATGCCCACCTCTAACCAGAAACATTACTCCACATATGATTATACTGGCAAGCATCACTTGTTCACACATTCAGAAGTAGATACGACTCCTAATGATAGTAAACAAGCCTATGGATGACTTACCCTTAACTTCAACGAAAGACCTAGCTTACTCAGTCTATAATATGTGTGTATGCCCAATTGGTACTCGTTACTGTTTACCCGACCAAGTTCCTCCCCGAGTGATATCTCTCCCCTGCCTGGTGTATGAACCTGTTTCCTGCACATCATGACACGACAACGAAAGTCATATGCTCAAAACAAGGCAATATATATAAAAAATCGTAGAAAGTTAGAACAATATTATTCCATAACTTTATATGCTACTTTCATTCAAGAATTACATCAATAGAAGTATCAGATAAATGAGACATTCATTAGGACACATTCAGTTGATTACAAGAGCAATTTGTTTTATTCATCAAAAGATTCAAACATTACAATGTACATCCTATGCAGTAGTAACTATACAATCGGGGTGTAACAGCCAACATGAATGGGCAAGTCATCTGATGAGGGTCACAACATTCAAATTTCAAGTCAAACGGAGTTGTGGAGGTCTCAGAAACAGGCAATTGCTTAAATAGTAAATCACCTTCAGAAACATGCTATAAATAGCAGGTCAGCTTGGGATGGAAATGTGAATAGGCTAAGTAGGTCATGAGGATCCTGTGGTTAAAATTTTGAATCGATCCGAGCTTTAGAGATGTGAAAATCAAAAGGCTTACTATTTATAGGAAGTATTAAAGCACGAGCAGGCAGCTGGAAAAATTGGCTAAGCCTGAAGCTTATCCACCTTGACCTCCTAAATGCGCCGAAGATAATTGGCAGAGGGTTGAAAAAGTTTAAGTTTGAACAAAATCCTCCTCCACCTTGAAATTGTGCCCATCTTCAAGCCAGGTTGATAAAATTGTCTAAGGCACTGAGTTCATCCTGCAAGACCCTCAAAATGCGCCCTCATCAAGTTGGCAGTTGATAAAAAAATGCTAAGTGTTGAAGATATCTTTTAGGACCCTTGAAATGCGCCCAAGGATGGATGGAGATGTTAAAAAAATTCTAAGGCATGAAGTTTGTCCACCTCCACATGCTAAGTGCGCCCTCTTCAGAGTGGAGGCTAAGAAAATTCTAAGTGTTAAAGTTCATCCTCCTGCACATGGCAAATGCGCCCACTTCAAGGAGGTTGATTAAAAAGTTTCTAAGTGTTAGAAATATCTTGCTAACCCCTCCAAATGCGCCCATCCTTCTCTATGTGTAAAGTGCGCCCAAGTGAAGATAAAGAGGGGGGGAGTTACCAAGGCGTTGATGTTGAACAAGGTGAAATTGGTGGGTGAAAATTGCCAAGGAATGGTGAAAACTCTCTCGTGAGCGTAAAATGCGCCCATGTTTGACATAAGGTGGGGAAATATTCTAAGGCGTTCAAAGTTAATCCACCTCCATAGGCCAAATGCGCCCATATGCTAGGAAAAAGACAAAGTGTTGACTTTCTTCACCACCCTTTGAATGTGCCAAGTCCAAGATAGAATAAAAGATGCTAAGTGATAAAGAATTGTCTAAGGCATAAGAATATCCTCCATGACATGTAAAATGCACCCCAAATATCTTGGAGATGATGGCCTTCTAAAGGGAAAATTATATAAGTGAGTTGATAAAATTCTTCACCACAGGTAAAACGATTGAAGATGAATGGGGAAATTTTTTTTTAAGGCAAAATTCAAATTCCTCCTTGACACCAAAATGCGCTTAAGTTGGTGATATTATTTCAATTTTAAATTTTCTAAGGCACAAAACTTCACCTCTAGAGGAAATACGCCTAGGCTTGAAAGAGACATGAAATTTTTAGAGGCATGAATAAAATTGGCGATGGATGAATCGGAAAATGCCAGCTTCGCGAGGTTGATTAGAATTTTCAAGTCAAAGCAGGAAAATACGCCCAGGGATGAAGAATTGGATTAAATTTGATGAAAACTGTTTTTTCTAAGGTTTAAAATTCAAAAATTAAATGTACCCCTTCGTTTGTAGACCCATGAATTCAATGCATTCTGAAGGAAATTTTCTTCTGGGTATCAGACGTCTGCAACAAGGGATGGATTTTGAAGTCTTCCATTGCTCGCCAAGACTTTCAGGATGGAGAATTTGATCGGCACTTGAATTATGAAATTTTCCTAAGGGAAATTTAAAAATTTTCTAAGGCAAAAAGAATAAAATGTGTTTTCAAGAATAAAATGCCTCAGAAAATGAATTTGAAGTGGATTGCCTAGATGAATTTGATAAAATTCTTTGTGAGACTAATCTTCTAGAGTCAGAGATGAATAAAATTGAGTGTCAGAGCTTCAACTAGTGAATTGAATTTCTTAAGAAGATGCAATTGAAGTGAATATTTTCAAAAGTGAATTAAAAATGCTAAGTATGCCTTGAAGTTAATCTTTTGAAATTCTAGAAGGTCAAGATTCTAGACACCAAATGACAAGTGTTGAAATTGCCAGTAGGAGGAAAATTCAAATTCCTGCTGTAAAGTAGTGGAGGTTTAATGAACTAGATAAAGATAGCTCCTTCTAGAATTCAACTTGGCTATATGAGCTGAGAGTTTATTCATTTTTCTCCATCAAGCTGGCAAGTTCAATTCTAGCTCTGAAGTAAAGATTGCAGTGTAGGTTGAGACTTGGCGAAGAAGTTCGATTTGAAGTGGAGAAGACTTGTAAGGCTACAATTTGAAAAGTCATGTTGGCAAGTTGTTGAAAGAAAAGTTGACCGATTTTATCTAAGTAGAGAAGTTGCTGAAGCTTGCTAAAGAAAACTTTCTAGGTGTTGAAAGTTCGAAATTGTTAGAGGAGAAGTTGAGGTTTGCAGATGAAATATAATGTTGTAGCTTCTCAATTCTAGAAGTTGATTGGCAGCCCCATTGTTATTTTATTCTTCTAAGTTAATTGTTGATGACCGCTTATTGTTTTGCAGGATGGCTGAAGTAAGAGCAACAGGTAGAGATAGTAATGTTGCATCCAGGCAGGTTGTTATCAAGAAGTTGAGCAAGCCTTTCCTATCGGAGTCTAAATTCACTTTGAAATTGGGCAAGCTGGCTGACACGAATTTGGGCTTTTTCAACATGGAGGCTTTCAAAAGTCGGATGATGGGAGTTGGTAGTCACCGTCCTTCAGTCACTTCGCACAATATTGCTTGAAGTGGGCTGTATGTAGTTGCTGATTTTCCACCAGCTATTCAGTGTCTAGAGCTGATGATGGAATGTGCTAACTGCTACGATCTGGATCACAGGTCCATTATTTCACTAGATGGTAGATTGTTCGCCAACCTCACTCCTGTAGCTATTGGCGAAGCTTTTGGGATTCCATCACACGAGAGGATGATTTATAAGACAAGAGAGTGTGCTGAGTGGATGTATGCTTCCACATTCGAGAGATGTGTTGATATGATCAACGCTCGTTGGATGAACAAACCCAGGCCCTCTCGCACAAAGTTTTCGAAATAGATTATATCAGATGATTTGAAGCAGGAGTACTGTGACCTGATCATGATGCTTAGTAGAGTTGGAGGCTGTTCCCAGGAATTTATTTTTGAGTCGTGGATGTTCTATTACATAAACCTTGTGTTGGAAGGGAAGGAGCATATCAATTGGGCGGTGATGATTAGTGACAATTTGCATGAGTAGCTTCAGAATCTAAGGAGGATGAAAACCTTTTACATGAGCTCCTACATTGTTTAAATGTTGGCTCGTATGATGAATTATAAGGGAATATCCTATAAGGCGCCAGTTGGTTGTGGCTCTCATCAGTTCAAAATCCATGAGGCTTGTCCGTAGCTACACCTGACAAGCACCTCCCATTACAGGCAGGTCAATGATGCCTTTACCATGCATATAACGAGATCACTTCAACAACGGACTCATCATAGGATCTCGAGGGAAGCTCAAGAATTAATAGAAAGGTATGGGTGTTGGTTTGTTTAGTTTCCGAAGTTTTCTTACATCAGGCTGCAAGGTTTTTCTTCATACCCATATAGATTGCCTAAGTACCCAACCAACAGAATCTTGATGTTAGAGATATCTAGGCAACTTGTTGCCTACGATAAGATTCAAAAGAGAAAGAAGAAAGGAGGAATCAACTTCCCAATTGTCATGGGGAATTCAGATGAAGTGTGTCCTTCACTTCAGGCAGCCCGAGAAGCTGAAAATGAGCTTCAGTTCTTTCATTTTTCTTACCACACTAGCAAACAGCATTATGACCCCCACAACAATATCAGATGGATACTGTCAGAAGAGTTCAAGCATAAGGCAAATATTGAGGACTACTGGGCTGGTGCATCAGATGAAGCTGAAGTCAGGAAAAGAATGTTCTCAAGGCTACCGTTAGGTATGATCAGGGAGTGTGAAATCATTCAAGTATCGGACCAAGTGGATGAGGACATGAACGTTCTCCATCCAGATTATGAGGCAGTGAGAGATACGCCACTTCCACTCCTAGATTGGTCGGAGCCAGAGATAGCTGATTTGGACATGCTTTGCATACCAGTTATGAATTTCACTAGAGCATAGGTTGAAAGGCATGTGAGTAGATTGAAGAGTAGGTCAATTCCTTTGACTTGCAACTTGATGGGAGATCATAGGACACCCACCACCAGTAGGAAGAAATAGGTTACTCGAGGTCCAGAATCTCAAAGGAAGGAGCTAGTTCGGCCAGAGCTAGTTTAGCCGGAGCCTCCAAGAGTTGTGTTAGAGTCACCCACACCATTGGAGACATGTTCTCCAAGCATACAGGAGGTTTCACTTTTCGCTGATTAGAGAAATGCATTGAATCAGGAGTAGGAATTACATGAGGAAAATCAGCCACCAAGAAGAGAATCAGTCGGCAGAGTGTCAATGCACCCTTTAGAAATGATCAACAGGAGGAAGATGAGGAGACTGCTATTGACACTCACTTCCAGCGTGAGCTAGAGACGGATCTAGAGGATGATGCAGTCTTAGGAGATACTCAGAAATTAGAGGCCAATGAGCCTCGCTAGAATGAAGTTAGAGAGGAATTCCGTGAGGAGGAAACTAGAGATGAGCAGCTGTTTGATATACAACAGGTAGTACCTGATTGGCTCAGAGATAGAATGAGAAGGAGCCCCAGTGAAGAGGTTGATCCAGCGGTTGAGATGGAGGATTTTTTGAGTCGGATTAGTGCGCCTCCACTAAAGAAGAGAGCTAGGAAATCTTCAAAAATCTCAATTGATGAAGATGGCTCTCGCACCCTTCACGTAGCTGTGCCACGAGTTGATTGTGATCAAGATGAAGCAGTGCCAGAAAATTATGTGATCACAACCATGGAGTTAGGTCATCCCACAGGTGTACAGATTATTGAGGAGTGTGATAACTCCTATCAGGCGCTTAAGGACAGATTGCTCAGGATTGAAGGCAAGTATAAGAAATTGAAGGAGCATAAGACGTTGATAGGATACATGCAACATTTGTCTCATCCTTGTGGGCAGGAGATTCTGGCGATTGAGCTTCCAACCAAGTTATCCAGAGAACCAGTTAGCGGCTTGGAAGATTTAAGGAAGATGGAATAGGAGGCAGACAAATGAGTTACAAGTGTTTGTGCCAAGACAGAGAAATTCATGGAAGATCTTGCTCATGCTTATCAGCAAGCTTCCGACATTATGGCATGAATGGAGGCAGTTGATCAGGCCTAGGGTGATGCTCACGTTTATTAGAGCAAATTTATTCAGCATCTAGAGGCATTGATGCATACTCCCTTGCAAATGTTGATTGATGGAGGAGTTATTTAGGAGGGTGATAGGCACAATTTTGCTGGATGGTACTCTTCAGTAGTCACAGGGCATGGATTCTTCGATGTGGCACAGGCAGATTCAGCTAGAGTTAGGAAGGCTATGACAAACATCATTGATGGAGTCCTGAACACCTTGGAGGCAATCTTTGCTCGACGGCTGAATTCAGATGAGGTGACTACTGATGGATTAAGGAGTAGGTTGCCACCTTTCTTTTCGGAGGTGAAGACTTTTGTGCAGGATGACTTTGAAAATATTTCGACTTTCTCCAGCCTAATTCAGAATACATAGGATGCCTTGGTTTCCTAGAGAAAATCTTGCACACGGTACAGACAGGCGGTCACGATGTTAGAGTTTCAGCTGGATCACATTCTGCCTTGCTCAGTTCAGGAGGTTGAGGCTGTGCTTGCCAGGTTCATTGATTTTGCAGCCAAGGACGAGGAGAGTGGGAATGCACTTCTGGATGATGACCTTATAGAAGACTGATTGTAGGAATTAATTGCCTTTACTATTTTGGGAGTGAGTGGGAATCTAGTGATTCATTTATTGTACCATTCCCCATCCTGGCAGTTTTTAGGGTTAGGGCTAAGGTGGCTCAATCTGAGCCATTCATTTGATTGTAATTCGAGTCGTCCATTGGACTGGGCCATCTATAAAAGGGGAATTCCCCCATCATTTGTACTCATTAGAAGTAGAAACTAGAGATAAGAGAGTAGACATTTTGCTAGAGCAGAGAGATAGTTTGATATCTTAGCATAGTTTGGAGAAGGAAAGTTATAATAAAAGATCTTTCATTGATGGTGAAATTCGTCTTTGTTATGAATAGCTAGCGAGATTTCTTACCCCCTTCTACATCAAGTAGCGTAAAGTAGCTTAAAGTAGGGTAGTTTTCATTTCATGCAAGTAGATGTTAGCTGTGGATTTGTGGTGTTAATCAAGGCAACTTCGTTTTAGTCCATACCACTAGTAGCTTGCTAACGGCAAGTTTTCCTTGTGTGGTCAACTGGAAAATTGTATAAGCTTAACTTCAGTTATAATTCACGTCGTGGTATGCCTTGTCTTGACGGTATCTTGATGCCGGATTGTAACTTGAAAATTTCTTGCCATCCCCTTGAAAATTGCACCGACTTTGTGTAGGCTGTCCAGCACGAGGCGAAGCAGAGTCTAGTTGAAGCTTGCTGAAATTGATCCCATGTCCCGCCTTTAGATAGAACAAATATTTTCTAATCTTTGCAGCCATTCAATTCAGTTTATTTCTGGTTAGTTTTAGGAAAACATACTATCACCTACCGAAATTGCACCCTTATCAAGTTGCAGAACTTGATACTTCAGAGAAACATGGGAACTTTTCCAGGTTGTGGGTCACCTAAAAAAATGGAAAAGAACCTCCGGAGAAGGCCGACTTCCTTTGGTATCACCTAGACTACTAACCTTGTAAGGAAAAGGGGAAGAAATAATACTTGTGATGAAACCTAACTCTATGGTGATACACCAAAATTTACTAAAAGGACATATAACACAGTTTACACACACAATTTCAATCAATGACAAAAGCTTTGTCATACACAACTCAATCACATACATTTTCTGCATAAACATTTCATGAAAAGATTCATATGGCTACACCCATAGAAGGAAGAAATAACTTCACAACTAGAGAATATTGCATTATAAACACATCTCACAACCTGCAAAAATACATATTGCTCTACAAAACGGTGCTGAAATAAGACATAACCACAAGGAATCATACAGTTTCACAAGCAGTTTCATCAATTATACGAATGCACATAATTTAATAGAGAGATTGAAAAGGTAAAGTGCTTATACTCATTGATTTCAATGGTGAAACATTGATAGACATGCTTGTCATGAGCTACAAAACATAGCCTCTCTTCTGCAAAGAACTCCACAAGTCACAAAAGCAGAACCAAGTAAGAACTCTCTACAAAATGAGGCAAAAAATGCCATATATACAAAAAGGTGTCGGCCCCTGCCCTAGGGCTTACAAAAATATCCCCCTCCAAAAAGATCTGCCCTTAGATCTTTTGAATCAAGTTACTTCTACATTAAATGTGTATCCCCGCTGTCCATGTTGGTGACAGATCGCCCTCAGGAGAAGCCTTAAGATCTTTTAAAACCACAACATTAACTTCTGGCCCTCGTGTCCACCTTCAAACTTCCTTGCCGAACTGCCTTGAACGCCTTGAAGCACTATCATTAATGTCTATCTACCTTTTCTAGTAGACACCACAGCTGTCCCTGTGATTCACGTCGTCTTCTTCCTTTTGGCTTCCTTGTGCTCAATACTTTCTACAAGTTGACCTCTTCTGGAGGCAGCATCAAATTTTCCCATTAGATCTCCACACCAGTGTTCACCGAGCTGCTCCATCGCTTTTGACCTCAGAGCAAATCCATGTCGGTTTACATTCTATTGATTTCCTTCAGAGGGGCAGTCAATCAGTCACACTACCAATGGTTCGCCTTTTAGCTCCCTTTGATTGGGTGAACACATTCCACGTAAGATTCCTGGGCGGTCAAAGGTTACTCGAGCAGAATCGCATGTCGGTGAGACACTAATCGTGTCTCCCCGATGCAATTATACCTCCTAGCTATGACGAACACACTTGTACAATAAATTTAAAACTTTAAAATTCAGTCACAAAAGTAAGAACAATACCATAATGATAAAAATTTTCCTTTCAAAAACATAAACAAGATACATCTTTTGCAACTTTTAACTATTTCATTCCAAATGAACTTACAAAGTAAGAAGAGAAATATACTTACATAGCCCGAAGGATTTTGGCACCAATAGAAGTAAGAAGGTCCAGGAGTTCGTCCTGTCAAGTCTTGGATCATCAGTCGGGTGTTGAGGAGGAGAAACATCACTCGGGCACTTTTCCGCCAACCATGGACTTATAATGCGGTCCCCCGCACGATCATTTTGCAATGAATGGCCCTCCCTTCGAAGAAGAGATTGGTTGGGTAACCTTTAATGACTACCAACTGGACATAGTGCTGTGATCCTACAAAGCTAGCTTTCGTGCAACCGGCAATTCTCAAACTAGGATGTAATTCGGGATCACGGTGAATTGACAGTTAGTACTACATCTAAATGGTTCCTTACACTACTTTGGCCAAAGTGTTTTACGTTCAATGAAGAACATAGGTCATATGTCACATTCACTAGCCAGGTTCAACTTGACTTGAGGCTATCTTATTCTACGTGTAGGTTGGTCTATCGGGGTAGTCCGTACCCTAGACTTCCTACAACAATCTAACTACTGGAATGATGAACATTTTAACAAGATCCTACAACCAACGCCTTAATTCAGGATATTCTCATCCTAGGAATACAATAACTTGACTAAGTTATTTAGTATCTAGTTGTAACTTGTAACTCTTATAATGTTCACGATACATTCCTAATATTTAGTAACTAATTATAAGTATATACTCCGTATATGGAATCAATTCAATTTATGTAGTTTCCTATCCTTTGACAAGTGTAAATTGTACACTAATGAAAACAGAAACCAATAAAAGATTACATGCATTATAAATTCTATTTTATTTATGCTGACAATCTTTACTTCTTTCTTATTTATTCCAAAGTAAACCAGTTTTCAGACACATTTCTTTTCAGTCAAGAATATGATTCGGAATTATATCATAATACTAGAGCATGTAAAAGCAAGAGATAGCATGCCTGGTAAAGCTTTCCAGATGTTGTGAAAAATGAGAGCTCTTCTCCTCAAGCTAACTGCCAAGAACTTTCTTTAGAATTTTTCGGAGAAAGAGTAACTCCTTCTCTTGCCTTCACCAAATGACTTTCAGCTCTCTGTATAAGTTCTCAGTACAGCAATCTGACAATTCTATACTGCTGTTCTCAACTCTGAGATTGCTTCTCTCAACTTCAACCAGATAGTTTATATAGAGTTGTGAAATTAACAGTTTTCCTCTTCTTATGGCGCCAGTGCTGCCAACAAAGCTTGGAATGTTTCAAAAGAAAAACGTGTTGCTTAATGGCAAGGGTTTCGACCTCCATTATTTGACAGCAATGACGTTTATTCCAATTCGAATTTGCTCAGTTCTTAAAAACGTGACAGCTCTTGATTCAGGCGCGATTTAACAGCTAGGTTAAATGACAAGTTTAATTTAAGACTTTCTCAGCTTCAATGGCGTCCACACCTCATTTTTCTTGCTAAGCATGAATTTAGTTGGCCGTTTTCAGACGTTTGGCCCTAATCGCGTGATTTTCCTGCGCGTTTTTCCTTTCTTCCGCCATTTTCATGGCTTAGCTCTTTATTTCGAATTTTTAACTCATTAATATTTTAATAAAGTTCAATATACTACTATGACGCATTTGGCAATGGTTTAATAATTGAAGCTCAATAATTCGATTCAATGAAGTATTTCTATATTTAGAGAAAATCGCTGTTTTGAGATAAACGATTTTATTCTCTACTTCAATTTAGTCTCATTTCTCTATGAAATATTTTTAATAAAATGTTAATTTACATTTTATTTTGATTTTCAAATCTTTTATTTAAATATACCTTTATGTATTTTATTTTATTAAAATATTTATATAATATAGTTTTAACTTATTATATTTATGTATAATTATTTAAATTAACAATTTAAATAATATCGTATACATATCTATATTTGTAAAAACTATATTATATTTATATTTTAATATAATATTAAATATATAAATATATATTTATCTTTATACCTATACATGTATAAACATTTACATTATACGTACGTATACTGTGAACCAGTCAATACTATATGTACTCATGTATATGTCTATATATGTGTATGTATAAATTCCGAGGCAATATACTATCAATATATATATATATTTATTCGACCAGTTAGTTGCGGGTAGGTATACTTGTATATATACTTATATTTATATTTTATGTATAAGTATTCATAAATACACTTATATCGATGCACACGTATGGCATATCCATCTGCTCAAATACGGTGTATCGACATGAATGTACTTATGGGTACTTGTACATATCGTATTCATATGTACATATACAAATACACATATCCACCTCTAACAAGAAATATTACTCATAAGATTATACTGGCAAGCATCACTTATTTACACCTTCAAAAGTAGATACGACTTCTAATGATACTGGACAAGCCTACGGATGACTTACCTTTAACCAGAACAATGACTTAGCTTACTCAGTTCTATGGTTTGTGTGTGTATGTCCAATTGGTATCCATTACTGTTTACCCAACCAAGTTCTTCCCCGAGTGATATCTCTCCTCTGCCTGGAGGTACGAACCTGTTTCCTGCACATCATGACATGACAACGGAAGTCATTTGCTCAAAACCAAGGTAATATACATAAAGCATCGTAGAAAGTTAGAACAACATTATTCCATAACTCAATATGCTAATTTCATTCAAGAATTACATCAATAGAAGTATCAGATAATGAGACAATCATTAGGACACATTCAATTGATCACAAGAACAATTTAATTTATTCAACAGAAAGATTCAAACATTTACAATGTACTTCCTATGCAGTAGTAGCTATACAATCGGGGTGTAACACTAGCAGCTATCGGCATAACGTATGACGGTCAGCAAGACCTCATAGCGAGCGGCCAGAGTTATATCGATATCCATAGTGGTCGCCGAGACAATCGCTATTGGCTAGACATTATGCCAATCTCAAGATCCTTCGGTGAGCTTATTTTATCTCGGGGAGACTCAATCTTGTCGGCCAAACATCATGGCGAAAACCAACCAGTTGCCTAGGAGTCTCGGCGATGTCTATAATCTTGCGAGCCACTTTCGGCGAGACTGCCATCTGTCGGTGAGACATTACATCGAGTGCAAAACTTTCTCCGAGCTCATACTTCATTTCGGCAAGACCCTGCTTGGTTGGTGAGACATCATAGCGAGGCCACAATCTTTCGGCAAAACACTGTCGAGTTGGCCAGACACCATGCCGAAGGAAAAATCTTTCGGCGAGCTGAGAGCACCTCAGGGAGACTCAATCCTGTCGGCCACACCTTTCGCCGAGCTCAAAACACTACGCCAAAGGGAGAATCCCTCGGCGTGACTAACAACCATCGGCGAGACATCTGCTCGATGGCACTGTTGTGACTTTTTCACACATCGCCCCATTCAAAATGGGGACCCCCTAATTTTTGCTCCATTCTGGTCTTTTGGCTTGGGTTTTCCTCTCTCTCTCTCTCTCTATCTCTTTTCTGATGTCTGCCTTTCGAGGATTGTGCCCGTCATTGAGTTTAAACGTGAGTTTGGCCAAGTCTGAAAATTAGGGTTTTGAGCTTCCTTGCCAATTTGAGGTCAAATGAAGTGAGTAAATTGAGATTTGAAACTAACATTGATGTCAGTGTGTTTCCAGCAGGTTTTCACTGAAATTTCATCTGATTCTGGCTACTTACTATTTTTAGTAAGTGTGCAATTATAGGCAATCTGTCAGCATTTCTGAGATTCCGACAATCACACTGCATTCAGAGCACATCAGGCTGCTCGCATGCAAAATTTGAGCTGAAACAGACAACTTTCTATTTTTAGCAGTCCAGCTTCCGGGACAAATTTCAGGGCTTAGACGCAGAGTTTTTCTCTGCATGTTTGCATATTCCTTCTGGGCTTTTTGAGACCTTCGCAACGGTATAACATGCAAAGCGAGACGACAACTTTCAGGGTTCAGCCTTCCGAGGCTATTTTTAGGGTTTGCATGTCAGGGTTTCTTTTGCATGTCGGATGATTCCTTGTGGGTTTTTCGAGGGCTTCGCAGTGATATGACATGCAAACGGAGATGATCACTCAGTAAGGAACTTACTATTTTTAGCAGGTGAGTCCCGGCAGCCGCTTCCCAGCACTTCAGAATCATAAGCTCATTGCAATGCAACAGAAACAAGGACAAACAGAGATCATTTGATACGCATGTAGAGAAAATTAGGGTTTCCAACTTCGGAGCCTGAAAAGAAGGGTAAAAAGTCAAAATTTTTGAAAACCGGTGTAAACCACCGCGATCAGCATCCTTCAGGCTATCTGCTGGTAAAATTTCAAGTCAAACGGAGCACTTACTATTTATAGTAAGTCATTTTGGAAACTGGCTAAAAATAGCAAGTCAGGTGCATGCGTCGATGTCAGCAGACAGGTCACGTGGTGAGGAGCGGCTCATTCAAATTTCAAGTTAATCGGAGCAGTGGAGCTATCAGAAACGAGCATTTACTATTTATAGCAAACCACCTTCAGAAATGGGCTAAAAATAGCAGGCCAACCCGAAATAGCAGTGTCAATAGGTTGATGAAGTCGTGAAGATCTAGCGTTCAAAATTTCAAATCATTCCGAGCTTCCGGAGTATGAAAATCAAGAGACTTACTATAAACAGCAGGACGTTGTGAAGTTGGCAGAAGTCAGGAAAAATGACTAAGTCTGGGGTTCATCCTTCACCACCTTTAGAATGCGCCCACCTCAGCTGAAGTTGAAAAATTTTCTAAGTATAAACTTCATCCACCTGCCTAGGGAAAATGCGCCCACCCTCAAGGAGAAAGTTTTAAAATTTTCTAAGTGTTAAGTTCCGTCCTGCTCAGGGGGTAGAATGCGCCCAAATAAAAGAAAGGGTCAAAGAAGTCAATGAGTTTCATCCTGCTCCTATAGAAAAATGTGCCCACTTCAAGGAGAGGTGATAAAAGTCAAAGGAGCCAAAGAATTTCATCCTCCACCATGCCTAAAATGCGCCCAAAGCAAGGAGGAATTAGCAAGCAAAGTCAAAAGGTCAACAATTTTCATCCTTCATGGGGTACAAAATGCGCCCAAATCAAACCATGTAAGGACAAAAGAAAGGAAGGCGTGGTAAGAGTTACATCCTTCATACATGGAAAGTCAACAGGTCAAAACAAGGTGGCGTTTGAAAGTTCTCCATGCATGCTCAAATGCGCTCAAGAGAAGGCACATGAAGACAAAATAGTTAATGCGTTGGAAGATGCTTATCCTCCTCACCTACTAAAATGCGCCCATCCACTTCAAGGGGTAAAATGCGCCCAAATAGAGATAAGGACAAGTGAAGGTTGCTGGGCGTTGTGCAAGATGGAATTATTTTAGTGTTGGCTTTCCTCTCTAGCCTTTGAATGCGCCAAGTAAAGAGTGGATTTGAGTTGAAAGGGGGTGAATAAGAAGTGAAATACTGCCTAGGCGTTGGAATTTAATATGTTCTCCATGAAGTATTGTTGGGTGAAAATTATGTAATCAGCTTTTCGATAGATTACACAACTTGGACTTCAGCCACAGCTATGTGAGATGTGAATCTCTCCTCTTGGAAAGGGGAGGCGCCCTTCTTACTGCTAACAAAAGCGATAGTAAATCAAACAAATAATTACAAAATGTACACGAAACTCACGGAGTGGGGGGGGTGTGTTACATTCATCCTTCTCTCTTTTTTCAGAGAAGATGTTTACAATGCTTCACTGTTGGAAGTTTACAATTCTTGATAACCTTAAACTAACAACTAGCAGTAATACCAATATCTCTATCTTGTCAAAGCGAAGCGTAGAGATACCAGAAGTGATTAATAACAAACAAAATAAAGTAAAAAGGGAAAGCTCACGAAGGCACAAAGTCGTTCCGTAGCTTTTTCAGTGTTGGATCTGTGTAGAAGTACCGTTTGCTACGTTAGAAGCACAAAGTCTTCTTAGACGCAACAATTCTTCGAACAGCATGAACGATTACAAGCACAAAGTCTTGTAGATCATCCAACAAAAGTATCAATCAGCACGAACGATTACAAGCACAAAGTCTTGTAGATCCTTCGACAAGAGTATCCAAGAGTATGAATAATTACAAGCACAAAGTCTTGTAGATCACTCAACCAGAACATGCAAGAGCATGAATGATTACAAGCGCAAAGTCTTGTAGATCATTCAACCAATGATAAACAGAAATAACAATGCAATCTAAATAATAAATGTAACACAAAGTTTACATGAACTACTTAGAGTCCTTCAGATTCTTCAAACTAAATCACTACCAAATAAGATCAACTCACAAAAGTATCGAATCCAATGCAAAGTTTGGCTTGCAATCCTTCTCTTTATTAATTGAATTTCATTCACAAAGCATGAACGCAAAGTTTCACAAATTTGTTTCAAAAAGGGCAGCACTTCATTGCAAAACACTAAAGGATAATATTACAATGAAAATCCCTCACATTATATAGAAAGAGGGATGAGCAAAAGAAGGAAAGAGATTGAGAAAATCAGGGAAAGTTAGGTGAGCGATTTTAGGAGATCTCACCTAACTTTGACCAAAGTCAAAGTGTAATTTGTTTTGAAAATATTACATCTTTGGACTTGGTGTAATTATAATTTACAAAATGACATTCAAAAATGTCGAGAAATATTTACAAGATGCATAATGGGATGCACCTAAATGTCTAACACTCGAGAATTTGTGCTGTTTCACGCTTTGCATTGGGCTGAAGTCTTCAATCTCCTCCTAGTCTCCTCAGACAAACTTCATCCGGACTAATGGTGTAATCCACAATGGTGTGAATTCTCGTGGATCGATCTCATGGCGTGATGAGTGGAACCTTCTGTAACTGGCTAAGATGCTCTTCAAAGTTGTCCAATGTGAGCCTTGTATCACAAATGATGCTTAGCTAAGCTTCCGAAGTCCGAATCATTAATCAAATTCATGATGGTTTTGAAGATCAGATATTTCATATTCTACTAGGAAGATAATACTATTTTCCTCAAGAAGTTGACCAGGCAACTCTCTAATACTTTTGTCAAGAATGTTGCGATGCCCGTCGACGTCTTCCTGTATTTGGTGAAGATCTTCTGTGAGAGATTGAACCACTTGAATTCTGTGTTTCAGTGATTCTCTTACCTCTACAAACTTTTCTTTGTCAGGAATTACCCTAACCTCCACCAATTTGTTGAGCTTTACCTGTTTCATTTCCGAATTATGACAATGCATTTTTCCATGTCTCTCAAGGCCCCGAAAGTATGTTTCTTTATCAAGCTCCGGTGGAGGAGCTTCTTACTAACATGGTAGCTTTCATCCGCGAGCCAAAATTATCCTCGAGATCCATGTCTGGATGATCTTTTCAATAAAATCATATAACACTTTGGGTTTAATTTCAAATTTCTCTTGGATACCGGTCTTCACATTTACCATCACACGGCCAGGCATTACTTGGAGAACCGGCAAGTCTCTTTACAACAGTGGCATAATGCTCTGCCCTCTGTTTGTACATGTTACGAGCTTGCTCTACTTTATCCAGCCTTCTGTGATGAGCCTTGTTGGCTCTCAACTCAAAACCCTTATTTTCTTAAGTCTTTGTGTTTATTTAATTTTATAGAGAATGTTTAATAGACAGAAGAGAAGGGGCGCAGCATATTTAAGCTTGTAAATTGAAATATAAAGCAATTTCTCACAGAATGGAAATGCAGAAGTTGTTATTATACTAAAACAATTAGATCATGAATAACAGACATACCAGGAAATCTCCAGTTATTTTATTTAAAATAGTAGCCAGCTTGCCAGCCAAGAATGATGAGAAACTGACAAATATGGATGCTAAGCCTCCAGATCTGACTTCTCCCACTCAGAAACGTGGTACAATGCTCTGAAAATGCAAGACGCCAAAGATAGAAGACAAAATTCACACCAAAGGGAGGCGTTTCAGCCTAACCCTTCACACGCCTCTCTAAGGCACACTATCCAAGGTAGGCCGTACGGCTAAGAAAGGAATGCAAGGAATCTCTGCTGGAAACCTCTGACTCTGAAGAAGGATGCGCCACCAGTAGAAACCCTCATTTATTTGCAAACAACAAACAATCTGAATATATATAAACCTTTGTCTGTATCTGTAGAACCTCTGTGTGAAGCTCTCAACTGTACTGATTCAGCTGATCTTTCACAGCCTCAAAAGCACTCAACACTGAAGAGTTATCGTTCCTCAATGGACAAATGTTCAAACCCTGATCACAGGAGAATGCACAGGAGAAAATAGCACAAGGCAAAGAGAAACTGTCAAAAGATGAGTTTCTATTGCCAGGAAATGCTTTATACCCAAATGGCACGCATTTCCAAAAAGGTACGCCATTTTGAAATCATTTAAATCCTTTTAATATTTTATTAAGTCTTTTCAATAGTCAACTTAATACTTGAGCGCACCTTTTAATATTTTAAGTCATTAAAATATTAAATCTCCCTTTTTGAACATTTTAAGTGATATAAAATATATTAAAGTCGATGTGACTTTAATAAAAAGACATTAAGTTAAATAATTAACTTAATCACTTAAAATTCCATAACTCGCTCAAAACTCAGAATATCTCCGCAGGCCGTAAGTCATGGAACTCCCGAATGCCAACGCCGCCGCGGAACCAACAATTACCAAAACCAAAACGACCAAACTCTCCTGTATCAAACAATCTCTAACCAAATCAAGAATGCCAAGGGTCCAATAGTACAACACATCAAGCCTCTGTGGAACTGTCTAGTTTAGGGATATCAGCCCTTCAATTTGCTTGTCCACAAGCAAACTCAAAGCCGGATGCTTAAGAATACTGTCACTCTCCCAAGTAGCATCCTCTGCCGGTAGATCCCTCCACTTAACCAAGTACTCCCTGATAACCCGCCTCCGAAGATGACGCTCTCTGGAGTCCAGAATGGCCTCAGGTATCAAAACCAGTTTCCCCTCATCATCCAGGGGTGGCAAATCAATAGAAGGAATTACGTGTTGTCCCAACGCCCTTTTGAGGCGCGACACATGGAACATGTTGTGAACCCTACTGTCCACCGGAAGATCTAACTCATAAGCCACTTGACTGACATGTCTGACAACTCTGAAAGGCCCATAGTATCGCGGCTTAAGTTTCTCAGAGCCCTTCTTACGAAGGGTGGACTGCCTATAAGGTTGAAGCATCAGGTACACCAAATCATTGATCTCGAAAGACCGCCTACTCGCCCTCCGAATGTTAGCTATTGTTTTCTTGCTGATTTTGGGTTTCTTCAGATATTCTCCTCAAGAAAGTGCCTCATAATATCCCGGTTCTCCTGTAATAAATCACCAGCACTAGGAACTCTATTGTCACTCAGCAATAAGTCTAGAAAGCTCGGAGCATCATATCCATATAATGCTCGGTAAGGTGTCATCTGGATGCTCATGTGATGGGTGGTATTGTAACAATACTCACAAAGATATAACCACCTCATCCATGCCTTCTGCTGCCCTAAACTATAATTTCGCAAGTATCCTTCCACCCATTTGTTGACGATCTCCGGTCACTTCTATCCGTCATAGCCGGTACTCTGCAGGAGCTCGTCTCAAAGTTTGACAATTCCGCTAAGTTACTCATAACCTCATGGTCCCCACACGACTATACCGTGGAGGTAAACCGTACCGAATAATTTTGAAGAACAAATCTGTCATAATTGTAGCCGTGTAGTAGTGATCAGGAAAAGTGTATATTTCACAATCAGATCTTACCACCACAGTACACATCGTCTTTCCCCTTTGAGCTTTGGTAAGTCCGATTTAAGTCCATGGATTGAACAATCCTAATTTCCTCCGGGAATAGAAGCTACCAGTAGACTCGGTAGGTATAAAGGTTTGCTTGTTCTGCTGACAAACAAGACATTCTCTGACATACTGGAGAACATAAGACTTGAGACCCTTCCAAGAGAATCTCTCCCGTACCTGCCTATAGGTCTTAAAGTAACCGGGATGTCCTACCATGGGTGAATCATGGAATGATTCTACTGTCTATCGCAGAACCCGACCAAAAATTCTCCCTTTAGATGAGATAAGCACATTCATAAGAATACCATTGCATCCAGATCAGATCCATCTACTATGCTAGAGGCCCATGGGTCCTTAGCATACTCTGCTACTATCAGATGTCTCCAGTCCTCTGAAACCAGTGTAATAGAACTCAGGTGAGGACGGCGAGATAAAGCATCAACAACCACATTCTGCGTGCCCTTGACATAGGAGATGTCAAAATCGTAAGATTGAAGCTTGCTGACCCATTTTTGTTGTCTCTCATTAAGATCTCGCTGCCCAAGGAAATGCTTCAAACTATTATGATCGGTTTTCACAGTGAATTTACTACCAATCAAATACTGCCTGAATTTGGCCATGGCATGCATAATGGCCAACATTTCCTTATCATAGATAATGAAGCTCCATTCAGGACCTCTTAGCTTCCTGCTCTCGAAGTTACTCCTCCGTCGATCCCTGCATGATAACCTGCATCACTCCCTACCACCTGCATCAGAATAAATCAAAGGGTTTTAGTAGTCGAGCCAAAATCGGACATCGTGAGTCATGAGAAGTTTGAACTTCAGCACTGGCTTAGTGGTGTCCACAAAAGCACCCTTCTTGTCAAATCGCTAGGCATGCAACAAGGTCATGAACCCACTAACAACCGGACGATAGAAGGCAATAATAACCTACAAATCCCCGAGTCATGGTCAAAGTCCTGTAGCCAACTTCAATGATGGCTCAACCTTCTTCTAGATCCATGTCACTCCTGCACCGCTGATGATGTGTCCCAGATATAAAAGCTCTGCCATGCCTAAAGCACACTTGGACTCCTTGGCGTACAAGGACTCCCTGTCAAGTATACTCAGTACCTCATCCAAGTGAACCATGTGTTCCTCCCATGATTTGCTATAAACCAAGATGTCGTCGAAGAACACCAATACAAATTTCCTCAAGTGAGGATGGAAAACCCTGTTCATTGTAGACTGAAACGTGGCTGGAGCATTGGTTAAACCGAATGGCATAACCAAGAAATCAAAGTGTCCACAGTGACATTTGAACGCAGTTTTCTCTATGTCCTCCTCTCGGACTCTGATCTGATGATACCCTGTCCTCAAATCAATCTTTGAAAAGTAGCAAGCTCCATGAAGCTCGTCTATCAACTCATCTATCCGTGGAATAGGATACTTGTTCTTTATTGTCTTCCTGTTGAGCATTCTGTAGTCAATACACATTCTGAGTGTACCATCCTTTTTCTTCACCAAAACAACTGATGAAGCAAAGGGTGACTTACTCGGCCTAATGTGCCCCATAGCTAAGAGCTCCTTAATAGTTTTCTCTATCTCATCTTTCAGGCGCTTGGGGTGCCGGTAAGGAGTAATCATGATCGGTTTCGTGCCCTCATCCAACACTATGATATGCTCAATACCTCTATCAGGAGTTCTACCAGGTGGAATTGCACTGAACACCTTCGCATGTTTGATTCGAAGTTCCTGCACATCTGGATGGTAAGAAGAAGCTTGCTGCTCCAACTGTGAAGGCATTAGCTTGCACTCAGCAGCCCACTCTACCATATCATTACGAATCAAAAGTTCCATTCTCCGAAGTGAAATCTCTCTAAGGTTGCTATCCTTGATGGCTTTAAGAATATGATTTGTGCCATCTACGGTGAATTTCATCTCCATGTCATGCAAATTAAGCGTGAACTCTCCTATTGCATGAAGCCACTTCATGCCAAGAACTATATCCGTTCCTCCCATATTCACCACATAAAAATCTGCCTTGAACTCAAAATTGTTAAGTTTCAAAGGCAAGTTAGGTATCATCCTCTCACAGTTGAGAGTGTATCCATCTGCAACCTTCACACGTATGCCTTCAAACTGCTGAGTTTGAATTCCCCGTTTCTCTACTAACCGTGAATCGATGAAGTTGTGAGTTGCACCTGTATCTAGAAGAGATATGACCCTTTGACCAGCTAGGATCCCACGGAGTCTGAAAGACCCCTCTTTCTGCATGCTGGACATATGAGCCTCTTTTAGTTCTGTTTCCACTACAATTTCTGCCTCGTTTTCTGACTCTTCTCCATCTGTATCATAGATTGGAGCTTGCTGATCAGAAAAATCAGTCAACGCTTCTCCCTCATAAAACCACTCCATGTGCTTGTTTTGCCCTTTAGGTTTGAGGGGGCAGTCATGATTAAAGTCATACGGACCTTTGCAGTAAAAACAGAGTTTTCTTCTTCGTAAATCATTCATGGTTTCTCGATCTAAAGGGGCTGTAAATTTCTTCTTTTGATCTGCATTATCAGCCTTCTTTGGATCTGATTTATTCTCCGTGTATGAGGTGGTAGGCTTCGAGCCAAATGGCTTATGAGGTGTAGATAGCTCCATGCTGCGAGCTTTCCTCATAGCCTCCTGTAAAGTAGGTGGATCAAATGCTTTTATCCAACCTTTCATGGGCTCGAAAAGACCCTCAATGAACAATATGATCAGCCTTCTTTCTGAGATTCTTGTCACCATCACAGATAGTCTTTGGAATTCACCAATGTACGATTCCAAGCTACCTAACTGTTTCAGTTGTGCCAAATCTCTGAAGAATAGCTCAAGATCCCTTCTGTCAAATCTCTCTACCAGTCTATCAGTAAACTCCTGGTACGAGGTAATCCTGTCATGATGAAGAGTAGTCATACCATGAATCCACCAGTCATGTGCCACGCCATCAAGGTGAAGTGCTGCAAAACGAATGGCATCCTCCTCTGGCATGGGGCGTAATGTCAAGAATGTATCAAGTTTACTAACCCAGGCACGTGCTGTAACTCTACCACTGCCATCAAAGTTCGCCAAGGTAAGCTTATTGGTAGCCTGTCTAAGATCATTATGCTTGAATCTAGGCCGCCTGTCATTCCTGCTCCTGGTGTGTTCTCTCTTCTGGCTCATGAATCTGTCAAAGTTAAGGTGCTCTTTAACCCTCGGTGGCAAATTATCCCACTCATCATGCATAGCCATAATGTTATCTGCAAAATTAATTTCGCCACCCTGTTCAACTTCGTCCACTTCCTCAGCATCATCTTTGGTGAATGTAGGACATGTAGCTCTCTCATAGGTACGTGCTGGAGCTATGACTCTTTGAGGCTCTCTGTGAATACTGCCATCACGATCTGGATCCAAACTATGAGCCCTGTTAATTGTCAAATTTTGAACATTCGTGCTGAGTTGTTGAAGAATAGTTGCTACCTGTTCTTGCCCTGCAACCATACCTCTAAGCACGTCTTTAGCTTCTCTGTCCTCATCTTCCCAAGGATTCCTGTGAGAACTTTCTCCTGCCCTGTTCGCCATATTATCCCAATCAAATTCCTCCTCCTGTTCTGCAGACGGAAATGGTGGGAAAGGATTTTGATAACCTCTCTGATTTCTAGGACCCCCTCTGGAATAAAACTTGTCAAAACCCTCTTTGTGTGACTTCATAAATTCCTCTAACCCCACAAGCTGGTAGAATCAGAGCTCTGATACCACTGTGATGAGCCCTGCTAGCTCTCAACTCAAAACCCTTATTTTCTTAAGTCTTTATGTGTTTATTTAATTTTTTAGAGAATGTTTAATAGACAGAAGAGAAGGGGCGCAGCATATTTAAGCTTGTAAATTGAAATATAAAGCAATTTCTCACAGAATGGAAATGCAGAAGTTGTTATTATACTGAAACAATTAGATCATGAATAACAGACATACCAGGAAATCTCCAGTTATTATATTTAAAACAGTAGCCAGCTTGCCAGCCAAGAATGCTGAGAAACTGACAAATATGGATGCTAAGCCTCCAGATCTGACTTCTCCCACTCAGAAACGTGGTACAATGCTCTGAAAATGCAAGACGCCAAAGATAGAAGACAAAATTCACACCAAAGGGAGACGTTTCAGCCTAACCCTTCACACGCCTCTCTAAGGCACACTATCCAAGGTAGGCCGTACGACTAAGAAAGGAATGCAAGGAATCTCTGCTGGAAACCTCTGACTCTGAAGAAGGATGCGCCACCAGTAGAAACCCTCATTTATTTGCAAACAACAAACAATCTGAATATATATAAACCTTTGTCTATATCTGTAGAACCTCTGTGTGAAGCTCTCAACTGTACTGATTCAGCTGATCTTTTACAGCCTCAAAAGCACTCAACACTGAAGAGTTATCGTTCCTCAATGGACAAATGTTCAAACCCTGATCATAGGAGAATGCACAGGAGAAAATAGCACAAGGCAAAGAGAAATTGTCAAAAGATGAGTTTCTATTGCCAAGAAATGCTTTATACCCAAATGACATGCATTTCCAAAAAGGTACGCCATTTTGAAATCATTTAAATCCTTTTAATATTTTATTAAGTCTTTTCAATAGTCAACTTAATACTTGAGCGCACCTTTTAATATTTTAAGTCATTAAAATATTAAATCTCCCTTTTTGAACATTTTAAGTGATATAAAATATATTAAAGTCGATGTGACTTTAATAAAAAGACATTAAGTTAAATAATTAACTTAATCACTTAAAATTCCATAACTCGCTCAAAACTCAGAATATCTCCGTGCCGTCAGAAGCTGTGAACTCCTGAAATGCCAACGCCTGCTGTGAACCAGTCACTGGGCTCTGAAAACCAAAACGACCAAACTCTCTAGAATGTACCACTGACCCTCTAACCAAATCTGGCTAGCCCACAAGGGTCCAATAAAGGGCTAACACACTGTTCCTGAGAACTGTCTAGCGAGGGGACATCACACCTTCCTGCCAAGATATCCAAAGTGACTTGCGCATCGGCTTTTGCACTTTCGTTGGTAACCTTGCCAAGCTGGACCTTTGTTACTGTGTAGTCCTCCATATTGACATCACCTTCTTGGTTCGGTGGTATGCCAATTTCAGCATACTTATGGCCAGACTTATCAACGTTCAGCCTTGAGTACACTTTTGCCTTTTTCTTCCCTTTGGCTTTTGGAAGAACTATCTCTTCGAGGTTGAGCTCCTCTGGAGAAATCATTTGCTTTTTGCGCTTCGACACTTGAGATATTAGCCAAGGAGGAAGAAAAGAAGTGTGAACTTCTGGATCTACTGTCAATTCGGTCGCCATTGCTACTTTTGAAGTTATTGTCACATCTGAACTCACCATTGGTATCGCGGACAATTGGAGAAGTATTTGGTTACCATTGTTCGTAGTTGACACATTGAGCTGATCACGCATTGACTCATTCATGAAATGATTGAATTCCTTTTTAGAAGTGATATCATATGTTGGCGAAGACAAGCTAGGAATGGACGATGGGGGCTTGACAGTATATCAACTGTATGGATGCTTGTCACTGAAGGAGTATCAAGCTGGGTTGATGCTGCAGGGATAGGGGATATCTCAACTGCAGGAATGCATGTGGTAGGGATAGGTGACGAGGGAACAGGAGGTGGAGGAGTTCTTGAATCTGGAGGGGTATGACGAACATTTGAAGTCACAGGCGATGATGTTCTGGGAATTTCTTCAACTACATTTTCAGGAGGAGAAGTAGTTCTTTCTTGATCGTGCCCGGGTTCCTGTTGATCACCCTCTTGCCTCTCCGATTCTGG
>VDFB02116996.1:0-21918 GCA_007258455.2 Sequoia sempervirens | reverse complement strand
TTTCTAGGTAGGATGGGGAATGGACATAAAATCCTTGCTAGTCCTCCAATGAGTATATTTTCATAATTGCCATAAATGTGGCAAGATGATGCTACCTTTATATGATTAAGCCAAATGTGGAGGAGCCACTCCAGTAGTGTGGACCACCACACAAATTTTTGGACCCATTTAGAACATGGTCCTGTATCCTTCGGTAGAGTCAACATCCACATCAACATGTAGCAAAATAAAGACAAAGTATTCTGATTTTTAAAATCTAACGAGAAAAAAATTAAATTTTTCCTTTTCAGAATATAAACCTCCACCAAAGGCATAATCCTGGGGTTAGGGTTGCAGTCCTTTACACCATTAACTGTCATTAGCAGAGGCAACATATTTTCACTCTGAAGTAAGGAGTTTTCTAACATAATTTGAGTGATTGGAAAAATTGTGCCAGCATTGTAGAGACTTTTGATCCATCCCTAGATGTGCCATAGCATCAATAACTTAGTTGTCCTCATGATAAACATGTTTGATCTCAAAATTTTCCAATCCAAGAAGGATTTTGGATATCTTTTATAGTATCTTCTAGCACCCAACCTGATTGAGTATTACCTTTCATTGCATCAACGATCAATTTAGAGTCCCCCTCAATGAGGAGATTCTTGGCACTAATAGCAAGAGAAATTATAAGGCCCCACAAAAGGGCCATGATTTTCAACCAATTATTCATGTTAGCACCAAGGCCTCCAACATAACCTACCACAACAACCCATGTGGGAGTTCTCAACATAGCACTCCCACTAGCCATGCCAGGGTTGCCACTTGCAGCTCCATCAAAATTAAGTTTGTACTAGCCAAATTGGGGAGGAGTCCATTTAGTGTGAAGTCTTACCATATTATTTATAATGTCAACATTACAAAATGAATTAGGCAACCCCCATTGAGTAGAAATTTTGGATTCCAAAGGGAGAGGAGGGGAATCAGGATAAACCTAATGTCAAACCAAAATATTCTCCAAAAGTAGTTTACAAAAAGTTGAACAAACCTCCTCAGGGCTCCTTTTTAGATCTCTAAAGATCTAGTTGTTTCTTTCCTTCCAGAGGCTCCAACAGAGGTGTGGAGGTATCTGCTTCCATAATTATTTGATAAGGGGGTGAGGGAAAGGACTAACCCATTCCTCCATGAGGTCACCTGAATATCCTTTCATGTGCCAACAAATTTGAAGCTTATGCAACACAAATCCCCAAGTTTCCTAATCAAAAGGATAATGTATGAGGATGTGAAGGATAGTTTCTTCATCCATATTGCATAGGATACATCTATTGGGTAATTGGAAACCACACTTGATGAGATTGTCTTGGGTTAGGATTCTATTGTGCATATTTTTCCACCAGAAAAAATGATTTTAGGAAGGATCTTGTTGTTCCATACCTTCATCTATGAAACACATTTTTCCTTCTTTAATATTAGATTATAAGATAACTTGACAAAAAAAGTTTCCTTTAGGACTTTTGGCCCAAAATAAGTGGTCCTCCCTAGGAAAGATGTGGAATCTGATCTTGAAAAAGTTATTTTGGAGGAGTAAAGTGCTTTGGTGAAGATGCTATTGGTCTTGGCAACAAGTTTGAATACGTTTCCAAGAATTTTCATGCAAAAGGTAATAAAAAATGAGAGGGCCAAAGGTGCTTATAGTAGGGATTTTAAGGTTTTTAAAGGAAGGGTGGTCATTGAGGGATTGGTAAAAAAACCAACAGTCCTCCCAAAAATAGATAAGACTACCATTCCCCATCTATTTAAGGTCCAACAAGATCAAAATATAAGTTTTAAGGATATTAATCCAAATCTTAGAGCCTACAACAAAAATCGTTTTAGAAAGCATACTATGGAATTTTGAGTGACTAAGATATTTACACTTAAAATTTTGCACCAATCCTTATTTTTTTGAATAAGGTCCCAACCTACCTTTTCCATCAAAGACTTATTTAAGTGGGTGATTTTCCTAATGCCTAGACCACCATGCACTTTTGGGAGGAAAACTTTATCCTAGCCAACTAAAGCCATTTTTTTCTTTTCCTCCTTACCTGACCATAAGAAATTCCTCTGAATTTTTTCCAACTTATCCACAATATAGAATAGGATTTTAAAAAGAGTTAGGAAGTATATTGGGATTCCCCAAAGGGAGGCAACACGAAGTTACATCTTACCAACATTTATAATAATCTTTCCTTTCCAACTCGCCAGCCTTTTTGGCTTACACTCCAAAATAGAGTTCCAAAAAGAGGGGGAAACCTCTTTAAAAATAAGGGGGAGACCTAGATAAATTCTTGGAAGGTCAACATACTAAAAACCTAATATGTCTTGTATTTTCCTCCTTAGAACCTCATTGGAGTTGAAAAAGTATATCTTTCTTTTATCATAATTAATACATTATCCTAAGGCTACAACATAGTTAGACAAACAGTTTTCCAGCATCTAGTCTCAACCATAGAGGTAGCACCAAAAAGGATGGTGTCATCCACAAATTGCTAAAGAGAAGGAGGGAGAGAAGAAGTTGCCCAAATTCCTCTTATTTCACCATTCTCAAGAATATTTAGGATGTTTCTCCCTAAAACTTCAGCAACCAAGATGAACAAGTAAGGGGATAGTGGGTCCTCTTGATGGATGCCCCTATTGGTCCCAAAGAAACCCCTTGGAATACCATTTACCAACACAGAGTGCTTCACCATAGTAACACATTCCCTAATAATGTTGATAACTTTCTCATGGAATCCCACCTTTCTCAAAACTTTAAACATGAAATTCTAGTCCACCCTATTATAAGCCTTTGATATGTCAAGTTTAAGAGTCATACCTAGGAGGATTCTTGCCATAGAATGCATAATCTTGTGGGTTGAGATGGCCACATCAAGAATTTGACGCCTCGAGACAAACCCATTTTGGTTGAAATTAATCAAATTTCTCAATAGGGGTTTAATCCTATTAACCAAAAATTTGGAGGATATCTTATACACCATATACATAAACTAATAAGTCTGAAATATACAATACCAGTAGGATCCTGAAGTTCTGGGATAAGAGAAATATAAGAGTTATTGAGTTTTTTAAGGATTTTACCAGTGTGAAAGAAATCCTTGGTCGCCCTAACAATTTCAAGACCCACAATGTCCCAACATTCTTGAAAGAATTCCAAATTGAATCCATCAAGACCTAGGGCTTTATAAGCTCCCATAGAAAAGGTAGCAAACCTAACTTCCTCTTTAAAAATTAGTGCCATATGTGTGCATTGTCTCTGGGAGACAATGTAGTTGGTAAGTGGTTTAACAACTGATCCAAAAGCTCATTGTCACAAGGAGGGGACTTATTAGAGAAGTCTCTATAGAATGGTCCGAGGCCATTTTTGTTGAATAGTCTGGATAACTGAGAGGGGGGGGTGAATTAGTTACTATAAGACAATTTTCTTGACTTTAATTAATTTGAAGAAAACTTAAATCAATAAGATATTAATGAAAATCAAAGCAAAAAACAACACCAAGCACAATGAACACCATAATTTACGTGGAAACCCAAGAAGGGAAAAGCAACGAAGAATAATAATTCTCAATTATAAAGCATTGGTTAAGGTGATTTTTACAAAGGCTCACTGCCAAATTGCTCACTGCAGGTAAGGCTCACTGTAGGTTGGGTTCACTGCTCGGTTATTACAACCAAAGATATAAAGGCTCACTGCTAAAAGAGAAAGGCTCATTGCCAATAGAAAAAGGCTCACTGCTAACAGAAAAAGGCTCATTGCCAACAGAAAAAGGCTCACTGCCAAAAGAATGATGGAAGGAAATCCACCGTTGAAATTGTATACACCTAAAAATGGTCACATCATGTGCAGTAATGAATTAAATATTTTTAATATTTAATTAAATCTTTGAGTTCAATCTGCGTGTAAATAGAATTTAAATAATTTATTTATGTTCATTCTTTCATTTGATTAAATAAAATAAGTTTATTTGTCATCTTTTCTATTCATTTCTTAATTAATTAAAATAGAAGCATTACGATTTATTTATATTAATTATCATTTAATCTTGGCCAATATTTTATTCAAATAAAGATTAAGTATTCTAATATTCTTCTTAAATGGTAGGGGGCCTAGCTGGTTGGCTAAGTGAATTCCGTTGCATTTCGTAGTCTGTTCTAGTCCCCGTCGCGTGATGCCCGTCGCCATTGTGCCGTAGGTTAAAAAGTTTGCGATCACTTGGGTTTATAGGGGTGGTGCTGCTGATTCTGTGATCTAAAAAAATAAAAATAATAATAGCAATAATATTCTTCTAATGTCCATTCACCATTAAATATTCTAAATATTTAATTTAATTCTTCTAATATCCATTCACAATTAAATATTTCAAAATATTTAATTAATTCTTCAAAGTCACATCACAATTAAATATTCCAAAATATTTAATTAAATCTTCTATAGTTCTAAAATCAAAAATCAAACTCACATAAATGAAATTAAATAAATTTATTTATTTAATTAATTTGGGGATTATCTTCAACAACCGTGAAACAAACTTCCAAAATAGAAAAATTAAATTTCTCTGTTCCTGTGCAAGATTGTTCCTGTGGGTTGAAGACAAGGCTCCATTCTTCTCTCCAACCTCCCAACATTCTCCATCTTCCTCTCAACCTCTCCATCTCTCACCATTCAAACTTACAGACAATCTCACAGCCATTGATCTTTGCCAGCCAGGATTTTGCCTGCAAAAAGCTATAAAAGGACTGTTAGGTCTTTGCAAAAAAAAAAGAAAAAAAGAAGCTTTCATATAGATAAACTATAGCCAAATTGCAATAGTATAGCCTTCTAGTATTCATAGCATTCTAGTATTCATAGATTGTAGAATCATAGCATATCATGGCATATCCATTCCATATCATAGCATCCACAATTCACAGCCCCTGTGCATAATCTACAACCCCTGTGCATATCCATGTCAGTATTTTCACTTCACCAGCATATAGCATAGAGAAGTACTATCATTTTGCACACTCGTTCTACAGGTTGCCATTTGGAGAAGCCTTGCTTACACAATCTGAGAGCAGCAGCTTCAAACAAATCTTGGAGATAGAGGAAGATGGAACGGCTCTGAAGAATCTTCATTTGTTTCTTTTGAATTCAATTTAATTAGCTTTCTTCAGTTTAATGTTTCATTTGTGTGTTGTTATTCATTTACTTTGATACTAACATATTTTACAACTGAAATAACTGTCACCAACAATGACTTTAGATATAATTTCACTATTTTGCTACCTCGGTCATGTACTTTTGCACTTCCGTTGTCTATATTTTTAGATTTGCATTCATCATGCTTTCTTTCATTAAAAAATCAACTCTTATACCATTCCATGTCGTCACAATCTCCTAGGTCAGCTAGACATAATGTCTTCATAGTCTTCTAAGTTGGCCAAATACAATTTGAATTAGGTAGCCACAAAATCATTCTCATGTTTAAGAGGAATGAAACGTGGACCACATAAAAATTCCTTGCTCAAGTCAACATGTTACAATGATATTTGGAAATAGAGTAAACACATTACAATGCAAATAATGTTCTGGGGTACACTAACCAATTTCTAGATTAGTCCGAACCCAAAATAATGTGTCTCATTATGTTGTAAGATGAATGGGACCAGGACAAGCATGACCAAAAGATAGATCATCACAACACAACATCTAGAGTTTGCCAATCCAGATCACCAAAGCATAAAAATTTATCAACTAAGATATGTTGACATCAATGACAACCATTAATGAAAACAAACAACATCACATTCCAACAATCTCCCTCTTTGTCATTTATGACAACATCCATCAACAACAAACCAAACAAATCAAATATAAACATATTATTTTCTTCTTTTCTTCTCCCCCTTTGACATCAAGGACAAAGGGAAAAAACCGCCCCTAAAAAACTTACTCCGCTCACCCTATGGGGAATCCTCCCAACATTGATCTAGATAAGAGTGAGCATGTAATATTTTGGACCAATGCACACCTTGGTGCATATTATTGTAGATTAGGAGGGGGAAAAACCCATAACTTCTACCAGAGATACTCAAAGGTATATTTGCTCAATGGTTTTATTAAAATATCTGCAATATGCTCTTTTGTAGGTACATATTCAAGTTTGACCTCATTTTCCAACACCTTCTCCCTCAAGAAATGACATCTAATGGATATATGTTTCATTATGGAGTGTTGTACTAGTTTCTTGGAAATGTTTATTGCACTAGTATTATCACCCATAATTAAGATTGGTTCATCAAATGATATGCCAATGTCCTTTAGCATTTGTTTCATCCACAGTATCTGAGTGCAATAAGAGGATGCTACAATGTATTCAACTTCAGTAGTAGATAAAGATATATAATCTTGTTTCTTACTTGACCAAGCAACCAACCGGGAACCAAGGAAATAAGCTCCACCACTTGTGCTCTACCTGTTATCAACACATTCGACCCAATCAACATTAGTATAAGCTATCAAAGTGAAGTCTGAATCCTTTGGATACCATAACCCCATATCTTCTGTACCCTTCAAATATCTAAAAATCCTTTTTACTGCAACATGTGATTCTTTTGGTTCTTGTTGAAATCTAGCTGCTAAACAAATAACATACATAATGTTTGGTCTGGTAGTAGTCAAATATAACAATCCTCCAATCATTGACATGTACATACTTGCATCAACTTTAGGTGAATCATCTTCTTTTGTCAACTTGCATGTGGTAACAATAGGTGTACAAACCATTTTAGAATTCTCCAATCCAAACTTCTTCAATAATTCTTTGGTATACTTGGATTGAGAAATGAAAATTCCTTTGCTGGTCTGATTTAGTTGTACTCCAAGGAAGAAATTTAACTCATAAATCATGGACATTTCGAATTCCTTCTGCACATATCATCATTTCCTCTAAAAATTATGTCATCAACATAAACCACAACAATCAAAATTTGATCTAAGTGAGTTTTGTAATACAAATTATTGTCAACAGATCCCTTTTGACCAATCAAGTACTTGTCTAATCTACCATACTAGGCTTTGGGTGCCCGCTTCAATCCATATAGAGCTTTCTTCAACTTGCAAACAACATCTAGGTCACTTCTGGACTTAAATCCTTCTAGTTTCTCAATGTAAACTTCTTCCTTCAGTTTTCCATTCAAGAATGTAGATTTTACATCCATTTGATAGACTTTGAAATCCTTAAAAGCTGTAAAGGCCAAGAATATTTAGATCACTTCCATCTGTGCAATAGGTGCATATGTTTCTTCAAAATCAATACTTCAATCTGAGTGTAACCTTTGCAAACCAATCTTGCCTTGTTTCTTAGTACCTTTCTGTTTACATCCAACTTGTTCTAGAATATCCACTTTGTTCCAATTACATTTTTGTTTGCCAGTCTGGGCACAAGTTCCCAAGTCTAATTTTCTCTATCTGATCAAGCTCTTCCTTCATTTCCTTCACCCAATTCTGATCATTGCATGCTTCTTCTATAGTATTTGGCCCAGTTTCTGAGAGTAGACACAATAATACTTGCTCTTGAGTTGCTTTACTTCTCTTGGTGATTGCCTTATTCTTATCTCCAATGATCTAGTTTTTTGAGTGGTTTTTCTATACATACCTTGGTTTTTCCAAGTCTTGTAGCCTAGAGAGATCAGGTAACCTCTCATTTGTACTTTCTAGAAACTATAGTCAGATCCATCAAATACAGGAATTGTCAATTTGTGCGCCATCAGATCTACCCCAAGTGGTTAAGCTCTTCTTTGAGGAACCAAAGCTCTGATACCAATTGTTGAACAGTCTGGATAACTGAGAGGGGGGTGAATTAGTTATTATAAGACAATTTTCTTGACTTTAATTAATCTGGAGCAAACTTAAATCAATCAGATATTAATGAACATGAAAGCACAAAACAACACCAAGCACAATGAACACTAGAACTTACGTTGAAACCAAGAAGGAAAATACCACGAAGAATAATAATTCTCAATTATAAAGCACTAGTTAAGGTGACACCTATTAAGGTGATTTTTACAAAGGCTCACTACCAAATTACTCACTGCAAGTAAGGTTCACTACTAGTTCGGCTCACTACCCAACTATTACAACCAAAGATATAAAGGCTCACTTCAAAAAGGGAAAGGATCATTTCCAATAGAAAAAGGATCACTGCCAACAAAAAAAGGCTCATTGCCAGAAGAATGATGGAAGGAAATCCACCACTGAAATAACTGTCACCAACAATGACTTCAGATAAAATCTCACTATTTCCTGCCTTTGGTCATGTACTTTTGCACACTTCACAATGTCTAGATTTTTAGATTTACATTCATCATGCTTGCTTTCATCAATCAAGATCAACTCTTACTTATACCATTCCATGCCGTCACAATCTCCTAGGTCGGCCAAACACAATGTCTTCATAGTCTTCTAAGTCGGCCAAACACAATTTGAATTGGGTAGCCATAAAATCATTCCCGCGGTGAAGAATGAAATGCGGACCCCACAAAAACTCCTTGCTCAAGTCAATATGTTACAATGATATCCAGAAATAGAGTAAATACATTACAATGCAAATTATGTTCCGAGGTACACTAACCAATTTCTAGATCGGTCTGAACCCAAAAGAATGTGTCTCATTATGTTGCAAGATGAATGGGACCAGGACAAGCATGAGAAAAATATAGATCATCACAACACAACATCTAGATCTCTTCAATCTGAATCACCAAAGCATCAAAATTAGTCAATCAAGATATGTTCACATCAATGACAACCATTAATGACAACAAAAAACATCACATTCCAACAATTTTCCCAATCAGGGTATCATCATTGATATTTTCACCATGCTCATTCATGAGGGCAGAGATAGTGTTCCTTTTCCTATGTATTATCACAAACTTCTGGAAGAAAGTGGAGTTCCTATCCTCCTCTTTCGACCATTGAACCCTTTATTTTTGTTTCCAAAAAATTCCCTCTCTATAGAATTTCATACCAATCTTTTTGAAGAAATTCTTCAGTAAGATGAGAGTCAACAAAGAGCATTGAATGCAAAATAATACTAAGAGGGGGGTGAATCAATTATACCTTAAAACTTAAAAACCATCACAAACATTTAAATTCACATCAAATCAATTAATCCTTAATATGTTAGAAGGATTTATCATGAAAGTAGATAACATAAGCATAAAAAAATCAACACCATACACAAAGAAACACTAGATTTACGTGGAAAACCCAAGATGGGAAAAACCATGGTTAGGATTAGCTCAAAATATAAATTAATATCAACACTGATTATAAAGAGCTCACTGCTGAAGGGATCACTACCCAAAAGAAAGAAAGGCTCACTACTAGAATATAAAAGAATATAGAGAAGAATGTTACAATGAGAAATCCATCTCAATACAATAGAAAATTCCACCACATCATCACCAACACCTTCAAAGTCTTACTAAAGATTATAGACACCTTCTATTCACCACATCTATTAATCTAACACATGAAATCTCACTCTGCATTGCACAAATTTACACCTTACACACCTTAGCTAGGACCTAAATCCACTCATACATACCACACCATGCTTCCACAAACATCGAAGCAACTTCACAATTAGTGTAAACACCCAAGGTCAGATGAAATTGTGTTAACACCATCAACATTTAAGTACTATCTTCCTCAAATCCAAAAGATGACTCGTGGACCACACACCACACTTGAAAATGATCTAGAATATCCCCCAAACATCCTAAAAGCCAACAAATTCCTTTGCAACAAATTTCACCTGAAGAATGTACACACCTAATACACTGAAATGACTCTTCTATACATTGCAACTCAAGAAACTGACTTTCAAAGCACCAAACCATGAAAAAATTCAAGTGTAGAAAGATACAAACACTATCAGCACCCTTCCAGATCTATAAGACCTGAAACCACTCTATAGAGAAATGCAGAGCAAAAAAAATTCTCCCAAACACATTTGCAATACATAGTTCACACATTGGTGAACACACTTTCCTTTGCACAATGATCCAACACATAAAATTTTGAATGCAACACCTCTGAACACCTTTGATCAACATATCAAAACCACACAAGCAAATATTCAACATAGAAGAAATGCATAGCAAAACTAAAATGCTACTCTTCAATATAGAACACCATTGTAACACAATATTTCCTCTTTTATTCAAATTTTCTCAAAAGCACTTGGAAACCAAGCACCAAAGACACATCCTCAACATCTTTAGTACTTCCTCATTACCACCAATCCAAATACATCATAGCAACTCAACCATACATCCATAGATAGAAGCTTATCAAAGCAACACTAGAGGTTGACACCAATAGCTTACTAATGACAACATAATGCAACTAATCAAAGCATCATTAGAGACAACATCAAATCAATACCAATTGTACACATCCTTGCAATAATCTCCTACTCATACAGTTGACACCAATGAAAACACCAAAGCTTGTTGACATCAATGACAACACCAATTGTACATACTTGCAATAATCTCCCCCTCTGTCATTGATGAAAACACATGATGTGAAAAACCATCAACAATAAATACAAAAACTCTGATAATCAATACTTCATACCAACTCTTCTTCTCTTTTCTTACTCTCTGCCCCTTACACAACTAGCTCATTACTCTCTCTCTCTCTCTCTCTCCCTTTGATAACTGGAACTTTTCTTTTTCATATTGTTCTCTCCCCCTTTGTGGCTTGTCTTTTTCACATGACTCTCTCCCCCTTTGACATCAATGGGAAAGGATAAAATATTTGCATCACTCATTCTCCCCCTTTGACATTAATCATACTTTTCACCATTGCTCTACAACTTCCTTTCCTTTACTGCTCTCAATACTCTCCCTTAGGAACACACACCATACTGCATCAATGAACAACCACTACATAATGATAACTCTCACTCATCCTTACTGCAACAACCAATAATGCCACTACCTACTCCTCCTTGAGAGTTATCCACCAAAATTAGTCTAGACCAAAGAATGAATCTTGAGATCCAGTGGGTTGATGCATATCCTTATGCATCTAGTTCAAAGAAGGAGGGGCAATAACCTCCAACTTCTCCAGAAGGTACTCAAAAGTATCCTTAGGAAGAGCCTTAGTGAATATATCAAAAACCTAATCCTTTGTAGGCATATTCAAGCTTCACTTCATTCTCTACAACCTTCTCTCTCAAAAAGTGATTGAATTGAGATATGCTTTGTCCTTGAATGCATTATTGGATTCTTTGATATATTGATAGCACTTTTATTATCACATAAGATAGAAATTGGTTCATCATATACCACTTTGATATCTCTTAATGTTTACCTTCTCCACAAAACTTGTGTGCATCAAGATGTTGCTACAATATATTCTACCTTTGCAGTAGATAAAGACACTGAATCTTGTTTCTTGCTTAGCAATGACACCAATCTGTATCCAAGAAATAATGCACCATCACTTATGCTTCTCCTATCATCTACACAACCAACCCAATCCACATTTGTGTAAGAACTTAAAGAAAATTCAGTATCCTTTGGATACCACAAGCCATGATTTAGAGTACCCTTCAAGTATCTAAATATCCTTCATACCTTGGCTCACATGAACTCTTGGGACCTTCTTGAAACCCAATCCACAAGATAAACTAGCAAAACATATCCAACAGTAGTAGATATAGGTATTCTCCTAAATCACATCTATACTTGTTCTCATTGTCTTAGACTACAATTCTTGCTCAGTCATAACTAGTGTTATAGTATACCATTTAGAATCTATATTCCAAAACTTCTCACTATTTCCTTTGATATAATTTGATTGTGAAATGAAAATTAGATTATTTTTTTCCTGATGATTTGAAGTCCAATAAAGAAATTCTTTTATCTCTTTAAAGATTGACATTCCAATTATTCTCAGATCTCTTGTAAAATTTCATATAACTTCTTATTACTTCCAAAATTATTAACATACACAACCACAATCAAGATTTGATATTTTTCAAATTTGTAGTAAATATTTCTATTTGTTGTACCTTTATTGAATCATTGCTATAACAAGTACTTGTCTAACCTTGCATACCAAGCTTTGGGATCTTGCTTCAACCCATATAATGCCTTCTTCAATCTGCAAACCATATCTAGTTTATATGATAACCAAAACCCTTTCAATTTTTCTATGTATACCTCTTCTTCCAATTCTCAATTCAAGAAAGTAGACTTTACATCCATTTAATATACTTTGAAATCCTTATCTACTGCAAAAGCCAAAAACATCCTGATAGCTTCCATCCTTGCTACTAGAGAAAATGTCTCCTTAAAGTCTATTCCTTCTACTTGTGATTATCCTTTACACACAAGCCTTTCCTTGTTTCTTACTACTTCTCCATTTTCATTTAGTTTGTTATGGAATACCCACTTAGTTTCAATCACATTCTTGTTTGCTGGTCTTGGGACAAGTTCCCAAGTATGATTTTTCTCAATATGCATTAGTTATTCTTTCATTTCCTTGATCCAATAATCATCCTTGCATGCTTCAATCATTGTTTTAGGTTCAACTTCAAAAATTAAACATAGATTTACCTATTCTTTAGCAACTTTCCCTCTTGTCAGTACACCTTTTCTCTTATCACCAATGATGTGTTCTTCAAAATGATTCTTTCACACATAGTTAGGAGTTTTAGGAATCTTTTTGAGATCTTCCACTTTAATCTACACTTCTTTTTCCTTAGCTTTTTCTTCTTCTCTACAAGAAGACTCCTTTTTTTCATATCCATCTATTACCACTAAATTCTTTTGTATGTCTTCATCAACCTTGATAATTTCACTCTCAACAATCTTTCTTAGCCTCTTTTTGTAGCACTAGTAAGCTTTGCTTCTAGTAAAATATCGAAGGAAGATACCTTCATCAGATCTTACATCAAAATTTCCTAAGTTTTCTTCATCTCTTCTGATATAGTATTTGCCACCAAACACTCTAAAGTATTTGATAGTAGGAATCCTTCCATACCATAGCTCATAGGGAGTCTTTGCATTATTTTCTCTTGCTTGTACTTTGTTAAGTATGTAAACAACAATATGAATTTATTCTCTCCAATAGAATTTCAGTAGATTTGATTCTTTCATCATTGTCCTTGTAGCTTCTTGAACAATCCTATTCTTTCTTTCAACCACTCAATTCTACTAAGGAGTCATAGGGGTAGATAAATTCCTCTTTATTCCATGATTCTCACAAAATATATTGAATTAATTGGAGGTGAAATCTCCACCTCTATTAGACCTCAAGCACTAGATTTTCATATCCATTTCATTCTCAACCATAACTTTGAATGCTTTAAACTTATCTAGGGATTTTGAATTTTCTTTGAGAAAAGTAACCCATGCCATTCTAGAATAATCATCAACCAATAGCATGAAATACCTATCACCTTGAAAACTTCCCACTTTGGTAGGACCACAAAAATCTGTATGCACCAATTCCAATAGTGTATGATAGAAGATTTATCTTTGACTAAAACTTCTTCTTGCTTGCTTTCCAACTTCACATTCCTTATAGACATCATTGATAGGCTTTGCAATCTTTGGCAGATATCTCACATCTTGAATGGAAATTATTCTCGCTTGGCTATCAAAATTGGTGTATCACATTCTTCTATACTATAGAAAAATCTCATTGATTTGAGTCATGAAACAATAGCCATTAGCACCTTTGAGCTAATAAATATTTCCATCTATCATTCTTCCATTAGCAACCATAGTTCTAAAGCCTTTTTTGATTTCATAGCCATCATCCTAAAACATAGGATTGTATCCTTTTCTATACATTTATCCAACACTTAAGAGGTTATGTCTTAAACCCTTAACATAAAGAACATCATCAATGTTATGCTTGCCATCAAAACTAATTGAACCTTTTCCACATATCTTAGTAGATGTATCATCACCAAACCTAACAAGTCCTCCTTCATATTTTTCAAGTTTGAAAAACTTACTCTTATCATCGGTCATATGATTAGAGCATCTACTGTCAATGATCCAGTAGTACTTCTCCTACCTAGCATGAAAATCAGACATCGAGGTGCCTTTAGTATTAGCATTTTCTTATAGAGAACTTTCCTTCACACATCTCTCAAAGCTAGTAGAATTAGTTTTATCTTTTAAATCCATGAACAAGCATTCACCATCCTCATCATCCCCATAATAAGATTCATCATCAGATATATTGGCATCTTCTCTAACATAATAACTTTTCTTAATCATCTTACCTTTGTTCTTATTTTTGTCATTCAAAGCTCTATTTGGATATCTTGGAGCATAATTACCTATCTTTCCACAACTGAAACATTTGAAAGACAACTTACCTTTGTACTTTCTAGTACCCTTTTTCATTCTTCTCACAAAGTTAGCTTCCACATCATCAAGATCCTCCTAATTTGATTCCACAATCTTCTTTGATTTTCCAGCCTTAAAAGAAGTCTCAACTTTTGCATTACTTGTACAAAATTCTCCCATTTAAAAAGCAATTAAAGAACCATACAATTGATCTATGGTATATTGGTTCAAATTTTCTAATTCCTCAATAACAAAACTTTATGACTATAGGATTTAGGAAGAGTTTTGAGTACCTTCTTTAGCACTTTTTCTTCTTTTAGTTCTCCACCAAGATCTCTGATGTCGTTGACAACTTCATTCACCTTCTACAAGTATGTTGTGATGTTTTCATCTCTAGACATTCATAGGGTCTCAAACATGATCTTCAAATTCTACATCTTAGCTTGCTTGACCTTATCATCTCCTTCATAAATTATTTCTAACTTTACCCAAATTTCTCTAGCAATTTTTAGATTCATAACTATTACCAATTCAAAAATAGCAAGACCACTTAAGAGAGCATTCCTTTCTTTACCATTATTTTCATAGGCCTTGATTTCATCATCAGTGTTTGGACCATTTGCAGGTATAGTATATCCAGTCTCAACAAACTTCCATATTTCAAATCTAAGAGAAATAAGAAAATCTTCCATTCTTGTCTTCCAAAATGCATAATTTGATCCATCAAACAAAGGAACATCTTTCTTGTGAACCATACTAGATCTACCTCAAGCGATTAAGCTTTCTTCCAAGGAACCTTGCTCTGATACCAATTGTTGAATACATAAGACAACTAAGAGGGGGGGTGAATCAATTGTACCTTAAAACTTCAAAACCCTCACAAAAATTTAGATTCACATAAAATCAATTAACCCTTAATTTGTTAGAATGATTTATCATGAAAGTCGATAATAAAAATAGAACCAAATCAACACCATATTTACATGGAAAACCCAAGATGGGAAAAAAAACAATGAGGATTAGCTCACAATATAAAGTAATATCAACATTGATTATAAAGGGATCACTTCCCAAAAGATAGAAAAGCTCATTTCCAAAGGCTCACTACTAGAATAGAAAAGAAGATAGAGAAGAATGTTATAATGATAAATCCATCTCAATGCAACATAAAAGTCCACCACAACTTTACCAACACCTTAATAGTCTTACTGAATATTGTAGAAACATTCTTCTCACTGTATCCAGTAATCTAACACATGAAAGATTGCACTGCATTGCACAAACTTACACCTTACAACTTTGTAATTCAGATCACACACTTCTATCTTCACATCAGTCAACAACTCATCACATATTTATACTATCTTCAACCTTGAAAACATTCTCCAAGGTCAACTATACACCTCAACCATTAAAATTAAAATTAGATCGGTACCAAAAAATTCTTATGGTGGAAAGGAATGAAGGTGGACCACAACACACCTTAGCTAGGACCTAAATCCACTCATACACCACATGCCATGCTTCCATAGACATCGAAGCAACTTCACAATTAGTGTAAACACCCAAGGTCGATGAAATTGAGTTAACATCATTAAAATTTAAGTACACACTCCCTAAAATCTAAAAGATGACTCACAAACCACACACCATGCTTGAAAATGATCTAGAATATTCTACAAACATCTTAGAAACCAAAAAATTCCTTCGCAACAACTTTCACCTAAAAAATGTACACACCCAATACACTTAAACAACTCTTCCATACACTACAACTCAAGAAACTAACTTCCAAAGTACCAAACCATGAAAAAAATCAACTATAGAAAGATACAAATACTATCAACACCCTTCCAAATCCACAAGACCTAAAACCACTCTATGGAGAAATGCGGAGCAATTTTTTTTCTCCTAGACACCTCTATAATACACAGTTCATACACTAGTGAACACACCTTCCTTTGCACAACGATCCAACACATCAAATTCTGAATGCAACACTTCTAAACACCTCTGATCAACATATCAAAACCAAACAAGCAAATATTCAACATGGAAGAAATGTGGAGCAAAACTAGAATGCTACTCTTCAACACATAACACATTGCAACACACTGTTTTCTCTTTTATTCAAATTTTCTCAAAAGCACTTGGAAACTAAGCACTAGAGACACATCCTCAACATCTTCAGTAGTTCATCATTATGGCCAAGCCAACTACATCATAGAACCTAAACCATTCATCCATAGAAAAAATATTATCAAAGCAACACTAGAGGTTGACACTAGTAGCTTACTAATGACAACATAATGAAACTAATCAAAGCATCATCAGAGACAACATCAACTCAATACCAATTGCACACATCCTTGCAATAATATCCTACTCATATAGTTGACACCAATGTCTACACCAAAGCTTGTTGACATCATTGACAACTCCAATTTCACATACTTACAATATAGAGATCCCCCTTTGTCATTTGGTTTTGTAAATTAATGAGTTTTGTAGATATCTCCTTTTTTTTTATAACATTCCCAAAGGTTAACCTACTCCATCCCCTGAATTTTTCTTTTATCAGGTTTAGCTTTTGGGAGACTCTATACATAGTCATACCTTGGAAGAGGGTGTTCCACCGATTGAGGATACAATTTCTAAAGTCAAGGCGTGTGGTCCACATGATTGCATAGCTAAAAGGAATAGGTCCCTTACAAGGAATGTTAGCCCAAGAGAGAAGGAGATGATTATGGTCAAAGATAGTTCAAGGTAGATCCAACAAATTTAAAATTTACCCCATATGCCAATTAGAAGAGACCAAAAAGTGGTCAAGCTTGACATGAACATGATTCTTACCTTTCCTAAAGTTTTTCAGGTAAAGGGCTATCCCTGCAACTCAATATCCATTAGGCCAGTTGTGTTGATGAAATCAACCAGATCAAGCATGCTATCAATATAATTATTTAATCCCCCAATATTTTAAAAGGAAAAAGGGGGGTATTAAAGTCACTAGCCACCAACCAAAAATCATTTCTATTTGCCATTATTTTTTGAGCTAAATCCTCCCAAACAGTCTTATGAGCATTACAAATATTAAGAGTGTACAAGTTGATAAGGTTCTAGAAGCAAGAAGAGTTACTAAATTTAATAACTAGATTGTTGATAGAGAATTTCAAGAAGGATCTAGAAGCCACCAATATATTCCAAATAGTCACAATACCTTTAAAGGTACCATGCGATTCACTAAAAAAGAAATTTTCCCAAAGCCAGATATGGTTTACCACAAATTGAAAAGTCTCAAGATTTATTTTAATCTCTTGAATAAAAATTAAATCAATCTTATTCTCAAGAATACATGTCTTGAGAGAGTTTTGCTTTTGAGGGCTATTTATGCCTCATATTCCAAGAGAGGAACTTCATTTATGGTTTCTAGTGGTTGAATCCAAGATATTTTTCCTTTCACAAATTTCCCTGGTTATTTCCTTCTATCTTGTTTAACATTGAGAGGGCCTACCTGCTTTTGAATCCACTCCCACATCAATGTTCTTATTCCCAATTTTATTTTTTTGGTGTTGAGCAGCCACTATCCATTTGAGCAGTACTAGGGCTAGCCCACAGAGATAGAACAAGACCCTTGAATGACTAATGAGCAACAAATGTAGGTCTATGGTTTTATATAGGAAGCTTAACAACAGGTGCTATCAGAGAGGCTTGGGTATTTACAACAACTAACTCAGTAGACCTGGAAGTTTTGTCTCTAAAGAAAGGACTAGGGATAGGGATTTCATTGTCCTCAAGGGAAGGGGGATTTGAGGTTTGAGCACTGAAAAAAAATTGGCCAATGGGAGAAACATCCAAACCTAAAGAAGTTTGAATGGGTTATTTAGTAGAGGATTTCAAGATATTAAGAAGGTCCTCCATAAATGGGTAGTCGGTCCCTTTATTCAAAGGTGGGGTAGGGTCTTTAGATCTAGGGACTTTCTTGTTAGGAGCTTTGCATTCAATAAAAAGGTGACCAAATTTCTTGCAGTTTTGAAAAAATACAATAGCATTTTCATATTGAATTGGCTGAGTCCAACATCCTAACTTGGATTAAAGGATTATAGAGTTAGGAGGAGTTTTGTTAATATAAATATTGACACAAAAACAAGTGAAAAATAACCTGGATTTAGCTTTTGTAACACCATTAGTGAATTTTTTTTTTCCAAAGAAGTTGTGAATCCATTTGAAGATCTCTTCATCCTAAAATTTAAGTGGAAGGCCTAGTAGATGGATCCAAATTGGGGATTTTTTGTTCAAATCTGCAATCGGGTCAAAACCTGGCTTCCAGCAACACAAAGATAGGCTATATTTACCATGAAACCAGGGTCCTTGGGAAAGTATCATAATGAAATCTTTAGTAGAGGTGAACTTAAGCAAAAAGAGACCCCAAGCATAGCACTTATGGACACCCCCCCTTCACGTTCCAAGTAGCAAACGTCCAACTACAGGCCATCTCTATGCTAGGTTGAAAGGATAAAAACTTTCCAACTAGAGAGTTGTTCACTGAGGAGAGAATTCAATCAATAAATGAGCCAGGTAGTTTGGTAGAAGTTCCCTTCTCTAACTTAAAAAATTTAGGAACAACACTCGCATCACTAGCATCCAAATACACTCCAAGTAGAGCATCTTTCCAACCATCAATTTTTGGGGTGGAAATAATCCCACCATCAAACTATTCTACAATGGGAACAAAAGGGAAATATGGGAAAATAAGAAGTGGAGGTGCATGGTCCGGGGGGATAGGATCCTCCCCCCACAAGCAAGTTCCATGATTGAAGGAAATTCAAACTTGTAAGAGCGAGAAGGTTGTAGAGTGGGAAGGTTGCGGCCCATTAGGGAAGTTCACTGTTAAGTCTACTTATAGTATGCTATCATATAATGGACACTACAATATATTCTTGATGTTCATCAACAACTATCATCACAACCCCAAGATTAATTTATCTTGTTGGATTATTTCTCACAATAGAATTATTACTCAAGACAATTCAAGGAGAAGAGGTTTTCAAATACCTAATATGTTTATTTTATAGAAAAGGGAGGAGGAAATTGTGTCTCACATGTTTCTTCACTATCCTTTCTTAGAAGAAATCTAGGCCAATGCCTTGCATAAATTGGGGTTCAGTTGGACCATGAACGAAAACCTAAAAAAAACTTTTTGGTGTGTTAACAAGGTAAGAAATCTCCATTATTGACATGGTAGAGAGCAAAACCACAAGGTTTAAACTTGGTTGTTGGAACTATAGGAAAGAAGCCCCACCATTTCACTAAAGGGTCTCCCCTATAACTTTTTGATGCGTTAACACCAAGGTAAGAAATCTCCATTGTTGACATGGTAGAGAGAGACCACGTGAGGTTTGAACCTTGGTTGTATCTTTTATATAGATGCTAGGGAAAATGTGTAACTAAATTTAGTTGGAGACAGATGATGAATATTAAATGTTTTCCCAACTATTAAATGATCATGTAAACTCATTCCTTGGTGATGGATGGATCCTGTCAATTCATTTTATTTTAAGTTTCCTTGCATTTCCTATAAAATAAATTCATTTTTGAATATTTTGATATGTTTTATAGATATTTAAGAGTATTTTTATGTGGTCCATGAAGTTATCTTTGGACTTGGCTAAGCTTGAACTTAATTATTAAGGGTATTAATATAGGTTTGGACGACCTGGTGTGTTAGCACTAATTGTGGAAGTGGTTTGTTGTTTGTGGAAGCTTTGCAAAGCCTGATAGTGTATATTTTAGTCCTATTTAACCCATGGTGTGTTTGTCCTTTACTTCTTTCCAGCATGGAGGTGTTTGGTGCTGATCTATTTTGTAATTATGCATTTGAGGTACATAGTCAACCTTGGAGAATGTTTTCAAGGTTGTGGATGGTATATAAGCAAGGTAAATCATTGGAGATGAGTGAGGATCTATAGAAGGTGTTTGAAAGATGAAAATTTGATTAAGTGTGGTCATCTAAGTGTGAGCTTAATGCCTATGACTTCGAAGCAATGAGAAAAAATGGTCTATATTTGTATTGTATCTAAAGTTATTGAAAGCAGTGAGCCAAAGATTGTGGATGGTTCCAAGTTGTTGTGGTGGATCTCCCCATTGCTTTGAGATGGATTTCTCTTTGTAATAGTTCCTTTCTTTCTTCTTTCTAATCCTTCACTGAGCCCTTCTTTCTTTTGGGAAGTGATCCCTCTAGTAGTGAGCCTATTATATTTAGAGTTACTATTACTTTATATTGTGAGCTAATCCTCACCATGGTTTTTCCCTTCTAGGGTTTTCCATGTAAATATGGTGTTCTATTGTGTATGACATTTTTATGTGTTATTTTTTCACTTGTTTACTTTCATGCTAAATCTGATTAAGGGTTTAAGGGATAATAAAGATTTGAATGTTAATGAGGGTTTTGATGTTTTAATGTACAAACAATTCACCCCCCTCTTAGTTTTCGTATACATATAACAATTGGTATATTGCAAGGTTCCTTAAAATAAGCTTAACCAATTGACGTAGATATAGATGGTGCACAAGAAGGATGCTCACTTGTTTTATGGCATGAATTATGCATATTGGAAAAATAGGATAGAAGGTTTCCTTGTTTCCCTAGAGTTTGGAGTTTGGAAGTCAATTAAAGATGGATATACCATGCCTACTAATGGTCCGACAACTGGTGATGAGATCAAGGCATATGAGAATAATGGAAAAGAAAGGAATTCTATTTTGAGTGGTCTTTCTGATTTAGAACTTGTGAAGGTTATGGGCTACAAATATGGTAAATAAATCTAGAAGAAGTTGGAGAGTATCTATGAAGGAGATGATAAGGTCAAGCAAGCAAAGATGCAAAATTTAAAGACTATGTTTGAAACCCTAAGGATGTTGGAAGATGAAGATATTGCAAGATACATGCATAGAGTGGATGAAGTTGTCAATTAAATCAATGGCCTTGGTGGAAAATTGGAAGAAGATGAGGTGGTAAAGAAGGTATTAAGAATTCTTCCTAAATCTTATAGTCCAAAAGTTTCTACTATTGAGGAATCTCAAGATTTAGATAACTATTCTAGAGATCAGTTGTTTGGTGCTTTAACTACTTTTGACTTGAGAGAGTTTGGTAAAAATGATTCAAGAAAAAAGAATGCTTTTAAAGCTAGCAAAAAAGAAAAGGATTATGGATTAGATCTAGATGATCTTGATGAGATAGAAACAATTTTTTCTAGGATATTTTAAAAGGGAATTGGAAAATACAAAGGTAAGTTATCTTTCGAATGTTTTAACTGTGTAAAGATAGGCCATTATGCTTCAAGATTTCTAGCAAAAGTTTCAAATGAAAAATATAAGGATAATAAAGGTAAATCTATCAAGAGAAGTTATTATGTTAAAGAAGATGCTAGCATATCTGATGATGAATCTGACTACCTAGACGATGAAAATGATGAATTCTTGTTCATGGATTTGAATGTTAGAACTAATTCTACTAACCTTGAAAGATGTATG
>VDFB02116995.1:0-21543 GCA_007258455.2 Sequoia sempervirens | reverse complement strand
TAGAATGCTCCGTTATGGATATATATACTTAAAAAGGAGCTCACCGTCCACTGACATGTCAAAGTCACAGTAATATAAAAAAGAAAGAAGGGCCTGGTCTGAAACCTAAACTATGGATGAAGGAAGTGGTAGGAAACTGCCACGAGACAGAGACGTTATGGAGACGCGCTTTGTGCTACTGGGTCCTACTAACGCCATGCCCTAATAAAGAATTGACACGTTGGTTACTGTACCTTAGAACCACCAGTCATGTGCCCACAGATATCAGATATCCTCTCTGTAATGACAGTTTTTTATCTAGGCCTGTATGCGCTTGCTTTTGTGGGTAACTGTGAAATCTATTTATTCTCAGAGTTAAGTTACAGCAAGGTACCAAAGTGAAAAGAGGTTGGATTATGACGTCTCACTTAATACATTGTAAGGCTACATTGTAAGGCTATAGTATAGCGTATATACATACCTTTTTGCTGTGGGTATGTAAAATCATCATATTTTTAATAAGAAAAAGAATTAATTTGGTTTTTATTTTGAAGAAAGTATTTTGGAAGAGTAATTAAATATAAGTATTGTAGGGAAATTTGTAAAAGGAAGAGAATTAAAAAATTAAAAAAGAAAGAATTTTGGAAAGATGGAGAGTATTTTTGCTCTTCAAAATAAATGTATGGAGGTGAAGTTATGGAATTGGAAAACTATTCAAACTCTAGTTGAGTTGTGAGTGGGCTAAGGGCACTTCACACTCAAATGGATACAAATAGAGAGAATCAAAAAGTGCATGATCACAAAAAAATAAAAGTTAAGAATGTTGGTCTCATAGGAGATTCTTTTAGCTAAAACAAGTACAATTCTTATTGAACTCATTGCTATGGTGTTGTCTAAGATCCAAAAAAACCAAGCAAATGGAGGCAAATTGTTGGACCAGTGTTGTTTTTAAAGATGCCTTGAAGGAAATAAAGATATCAAGGATACAACGAAACTGAAAGTGAATGAACAAATGTCACATTCACTAGAATGTTTGTCTTAATAATGACAAAGAACTAACAACATTTCGTATAGATAAATTTCACAAAAGTATGTAGAAAAAAAGTTAAGAGAAAGAAAAAATATTATCTTGAAGAATTTAACCCCACTTTTAACCATCAACAAAAGGTCTATTTATAGATCAATATTCTTTGGAGAGCAAAGATTATTATAGTCTGGTTGAGGATTTGGTGTGAACTAGATAGATGAAACAATCAAAAAAGGTCTAGGAAGAGAGAATTTGAGTCTTTCACACAGTTGGGACACTTGGGACAGTGAAAACAGAAAAACATTATATCTTGGAACATAGAGCTTATAATGGCATCTAGGTCAAGTACACAAGTAATTTAGCAACAACTTAATTTCAAGATCATTTAGTTGGTTGAGAGAACTAGAAAATTCATTTTGAAATTGAACATAAAAAATTCAACACTTCACAAAATCAGAAATGAGAAGAGCCTTCTATCCCGTAAACTATTTTCTATTTTTATTAGAGGGTTTTATATCAAACTTCTAGAATGGTTTTGCTACATTAGAGAATGAACTTTAGGTTGAAATTTCATTGGTTGAGAGCTAAGGATTGAGAGGTACTCATTTAACCAAAGTCACTGAAGGACATGATATCGACCTCACCATTTATTATGTTAGGGTCTTGCATGGAACAAGACTCAACCTTCAATAGACTTATTGATAACAAGTAGGAGGTATTTTTCCACAGCGTGTCAAATTATGATATTGCTATCAGGATTCAACCATGTAGTTTCGAGTCAAACTCATTGACTCAAACATGGGTCAATGAGTTTGACTCGAAACTACACGGTTGAATCCGGATAGCAATATCATAATTATTGATAACAATCAACTTCACCAACAAACCAAAGACTGTTCTATTCTTGCTCATTTATGAGTGGCAGGAAAAAAGAGCAGTAGTCAATTTGCAGAGCGTACGAAACGAAAGTTGTGGGAAACAGCACTCTTCGACGGAAACACAAACTCTGCCAGCTTTTGGCCTGTGACGGACTAAAAATTTTCTCTACCTAGGCAAGGGTGCCATTAAAAAAAAATTTACTTCCTAAAGCGATAAGAATGTCCGAGATATTTGTTTGAGGTGGAACCCCACAACAGAATGGGCGGCGAGTTACAATACGATTAAGATGGTGACAAGTGGCAGGAAAACCCTACAACTGGGCCTCTGAAGATGCGCACGCAAGTGAAATAACTAACCTATTGACCTTTACCCAAAATTATTGGTTGTCCAATGTGAGTCTCGCTAAAATATCAAATCAGAGTGTTGGGAAGGCATTTTATATTGACAACAGTACAGCAGAACTTTGGGGACCTACATGTCTTTCAAAGTATGGGAAAAGATAACTAACTAATCTTTATTATATAAGATAAGTCGTTAAAATTGAGGATTAGATATACTTATAAAAAATTAAGAGGTTGGTTATGTTGACTGTAAGGTTTGTGATTTAATGTTTTAAAAGATGGAGGTTGGGATCATATCTTAAACAATTTTGATTGTATTAATTTGTAGAGTATACAACTAGCGATTGCACTTTTAGTGTGCAATTGGGTATGCCGAATTTTTGGTTGGAATAGATAATAATTTATGATTTTTTATGAAAAAGTAGGAATGGAAATAATTTGATGCAACCGATTGTTTAGCTTAAAGGATATTGTTGTTGACTATTAGTTGTAACACAAGAATTTGTTTGTAACGTATTAAAACAAGACATTTGAAAAAAGAAATGGAATTGATTTTACATAAAGGATCAAATTTAGTCATCATTACATTCATAATTTGTATCATAACTTGGTGCATATTTGTATCATATTAGTTGTAACACAAGAATTTGTTTGTAACGTATTAAAACAAGACATTGGAAAAAAGAAATGGAATTGCTTTTACATAAAGGATCAAATTTAGTCATCATTACATTGAAATTTGAACCATACACATGTTGTCCATTGGTAAGTCCATGTATTTTTTAGTATAAAATGCATAATGATGACAGATGTTGCATTTGTAGTTTGAAAACACTTTGTAAATAGTACACATTGTACATATTTTGTAACAAACACACTAGCTGTATTTATATGGTTGATTTATTTATATAATGGAAACGAAAAAGCATATTTTGGAATGGTTGGTGACTAAGTAACTTTAATTTGAAAAATCTTTGGTTTGTTGGGATGTGTAGGTGGAAGCTTTGGAACGGTAACTATCAATACTCCATCTTGGCCGCTGGCAGAAGTGGCCTCTATATTGCAGTTGTCAAGCAAGGTAAATTTACGTATAAATTTTTTGACCATGAGCTCCATACGGATGAATTTTGCATTGTCCTCCTTTTCCCTTGTTTGTTCTCCACTTATTGTCATTAAAGTGTCATCCTCTAGATGAACCTGCATGTGGTGAAAGAAAAAGCATCAGATTTGTTACTGCAAAAGTTGGCAATGTGTTTTCAATCTATTTCATTCCCGAATTGTAGAGAAAATGAGGATTTGATAGCTTTAGAAGGGAAATACCTTTATGTCATTGTTTTTAAGGCCTGGCATGTCTATTATGAAGACATAAGAGTTGGGAAACTCTTTGGTATCAACAGGTGTGGAAGTCATGGCCTTGCTTTGTAGATTATTTTTGTTTGTTGAGTGGGGACTCCTAGAAGTTGGTGATTTGTTCTCACGGTACTGCATATTCGTTAAATTTCATAAGCATTTCCATCAATAATTTTGAAATAATAAATTAACAATAAATGCAAAGGAGGGCATGTTACATTTATGATGTTAAATTTATTGAAAGAAAATAATATTTTTGTCCGGTAGTAAAATCTAATCAAAGAATATTAGAAGACCCTTTTTCCAAAAAAAGTAAAAGAGTTAAATAATTTAGATACATACTACTACAATTCCATTTAACACGTCTTTTGTTTCAGAAATATATACATACTTTGTGTTGTTGGCATCATATAATTTAGAATCACACATCATTGCATTTGCCAAAATGTTAGTCATAGACCAGATGTAGAGGAATTGATGGGTTGTAAAGGTTTGTAAATATCTTCACTTTTGTAAATGAGCAATTGGAGGAGTGTGTAGGTAAGGAAGAAGACAAATAAAAGCTTGAAGATAGTAAGAGTAGTAATAGTTGGTAGTTTAGTAAATAACAAAGTGGCATACCTGTAGTAGTTGAGATTCCCTTTAATTGTATTAGTTGTTTGAATTTGACAATGCTTGCAAACGAATCTCTTCGTTTATTCTGTGAGCAACATATGGGCTTTGTTGAATGCGTGCATATCGTTGGAATGAGAAGGTTGGGTGGATGCGAAGGCTTTGTAGATCAAGAACTCTGGAAATAGCTGTAAATGTCAGTCCTTGTCGATCTATGTTGCCAATGTCCACTGTGGCCCTTGGAAGCGTAAGTCCTTGTGATTTGTGTATTGTCAATTCCCAAGCCATTTTAAGAGGAATTTGACGACGAAGTCCTTGGCTGAGTGGTGTTATTGGGACATATGTCAGATTGATATGGTCCCAAGGTGGTCCAAGGTAATTTTTGAAATGAACAACAACAAATAATGGTAGTTGAGGTGGTTTTTCACCTTCACTGTATACAATAGCTTTTACCTGACCAAGTGCACCATTCACGAGTCTTGTGTCAACCCAAATATTTGAACATAACATGACCTCTTGGCCAATAGATAAGAAAGTTTAAGCTTGAAGTTGTTCTTCATCAAGATTTATGTATGTTGACCCTGTTAGTTGCTCTACAATGGAAAGTGCAACAGGTGTTGCCAAAGACAACAACATACATTTGTTGTGTAGTGAGACTAATTCATTTGTTGCAAAAAGATGCATGCCAGACAAGAAAGCAGAATTTTTTGTAGAATTGAGTGAGGAACTTGATCGCACGTGACATTAGAATTTTCCAGTCTTCTTCTGTAGGATTTTCATTATGTAGATTGTGGAGAAGTGTACGAAATGAAATTTGGGAAGGATTAGTGCCAAGTTGTCGAAATATTCTTGTCAAAGTTACCACTGTTGTGAAGTTGTACCATAGAGTCCCACCATAGGAGCTAGAAGCGTACATGGGGATATCTTTAACTGGTGGCAATTGTCCCAAGTCACCAAAGAGTATGATTGAACTCCCTCCAAAGGGCAAGTGGTTGTGGCTGGGGAATGCCTCTCGTAGTCGCATGTCAATTCGTTCTAGCAACTTGGGACCAATGAAGCTCATCTCATCAATTTAAATGTACCTTATAAAGTACATACTCTCTTGGAAGGTTGCAAGTGTTTGCCCATGTAGGGGGGCCATTTCTTTGATTGGAATACGAAGAGCAAAAAGGATTGTTGACGCTTGAATATTGAATGTTGCAACACTTGTAGGTGCAAGAAGTAGTAATGGTGTTTGGTGAATTGGAGCTGAGCTCATGAGGGCATACCTTATTTGTTTAATGAGATGTGACTTTCCAGTTCCTGCAGTTCCTTGAATAATTAGCTTGAGTGGTGGTTGCAATGGAAGTGTGCTTAAGTGGGAGCAAATTATATCAAATGCTTTTTATTGCTGAGTAGAGAAAGTAGTATGGTGCTATTCATGGAGAGCATGGTGCATTTGAAAGGTTGGTCTATTAGATTCTATGAAAGTAGTAGCAAAATGTATTTGTATTGGGGTCAGGCTGGATTGTTGCCAATCATGGTGAATGTCAATTTCATGGTGACCAAGCATGTTTAGTGCATCAAGTTGTATTGGAAGGTTTGGGTGCAAACTTGAGAGAACCTACCACTCTTCTAGGCTGTGGCCCTGTAAGGAATGGTCAATGCTTGAGTTGCTACTTACATCTGATGCTTTTATTGGAGTTGGAAGTGTGCGATGTACATGCCATGCCCTATATGTAGAAGAAAACCTCTCCCATTGTGATATAATTTGATGTTCAGAGGACCCAAAATCAATGTCAATGTTGCGAAAGGGGTGGTATAAAATACGTTCACTCCAACAAAATTCATGAAAGGTTTTGTCCTCTCTTGCAGGGATGGTAGTGAACCTAGGTGAGACGCGAACAATTGCTTTATGAGGGCGTTGCTTCCATTGTTCATTTTTTTGGGAGGCTCTAAAGGTCCATTTTTGGGTTAGTTCAATGAGTGGCATTGCTTCTAGATGAATTGGGCGGGCCATGTATGCATCAATGTACGTAGGTGCTATGGTTACTAATGTAGGTGAAATTGAGACACGTTGAAATTTATGGTGGTTAACATTTAAAGACACAAATGTTCTACTGGATATGGAGAGGGGTAATTTTAGTAGAAAGTGGCAAGTTTCTTGGGCACTAATATCATGATCCACTAGGCTATCAGTAAGCAATTTATGAAAAGCAATTGGGGCTGGCAATTCTGACTCTAAGTTTGTGGAGATGCGAGATAGCATGGAATGGTATGATTCTGATTTGTGCTCAGCTTTTGCGGCATATTTTGCAATATATTTGAGGACAACAACAATTGATAATACAGGTTGGCAGTCTACATTAGCTCTCCAGATAGATAGAATAGATGGGTTGTGAAGGTTCAACCGATCATCATTATGAGCCGGTGTATGCTTAGGATGACCAGTCTCATCATTTGAAAGAGCTGAGTTATCTTGCATGGACCATGGTGCTTTGTAGCGACATACAATAGCAGGCCCTTTCTTTCTGAGGCATGTTAGCAAATTACACTTTGTGTGTCATTCAACACGATTGACTAATTCACAATAGTCTATTGAGGGCTCAGATGACAATATCCTTCTTGTGTCTAGCAAGCATGGATCATCAAGAATAGAGCGTTGAATTGTTTGGCCTCTTAATTGGAGGCTACGTGGATTCCAAGCGGAGACATATCTATCTATGTAGTCAAGTGCATTTTGTATAGATTGAATGTTATCCCATTCTAATCTGCCAATATCAGGAGCTTCTGCAAGCCATAAAAAACCATGAATGTGTGTGGATCCTCTGTGTTGCCATTCATACCTATGAAAAGATGATATTTAGAAAACTATTAATTTAAGAGTCTATTTTTAGAAGTGAAGTGATGAGTTATAGTAAACAATTAAAGTATGCGTGTATTTTGAAGATTGAGAAAGAAAGGGTTTACCTATACCAATATTCAGTTGCACCAAGAAGTTTTTCCAAAACCTCTTCCTGAAATGCAGTAAACCTGTGGTGCATGTAGATAGCTGTCAGGTGTGGATTTTGTACAATGTTATGGATCCTCCATTTAGAAGCCATGGAAGGATTTGTGGTGGAGGTTGGTTGGCGTACGGGCGGCGATGGCAAGCTTCATTGCTTCAACAGCAGCGAGGACGGCATCCTAATTTGAATGATCATGTCTCAAAGTGCCCTCGACATTACCGTGGCATGGACGTTCCCACTTACGGCCCAACCGGGTGCTACGCCACAGCTGATCTCGCAGTTTTGGTTTATCCTGGGTATGTCCCTAACGCCAGCAAGTTCTAGAGCCAGTTGAGGCAACCCGCAGATTTTTGTTGACAAAATACAGAGTTGCTTTACGCGGCGGGTAATATAATGATATTTAGAATGATGTACCTGTCAAGTGTGCCAAAGCCCCAATCATGATCATGGTGGTCTTTATAAGGTGGGAGAGCAGCTGGTCTGCAATTTTAATTTCTGGATACGCTTTTGTTGTTTAACGTTCTCTTTTCCATTTGAAACAACGTGGAAATGCCACAACAAATAATCCTTATAGTGGCCCATTTATAGAGCTGAGAAAATGTGGGCGTAATTCAATGCAAGGGGTTGGTGTTGGGCTGGCCCCACACTTAAGTAAAAGCAAAGTGAAAATTTCTCTTTAATTTTTGTATGTGCATACATGGGAGATTCACCGCGCGATAATGTTGTTGGCAAACAAACCTGTTCGGGGCCGGTACTGGTGTTATTGTTTCATTTTGAAGTTTGCATCCGCGGGTGCAGGCGGTGCCAACATCGGAAAGCGATGCCGCGAATACCGGTATTAACGAGAAACACTGGCAAATTTGATAATGCAAGCTCATCTATTTGGACATCCTTGTAGTATGGGTCATTGCATATCTTATATTTAAGTGCCTCGTGGACACGACCTCTACTCACAAGGAAGCTATATGGTTGTTGGTCGATATTTTCCCTATTTACTATTAGAATATCAAGGTCAGTAATATGCCTAGGCAAATAGGATGCAATTGTAAATATATCTTGTGGAAATTTGATAGTGTGGCCACTGTGTTTTAGTTGCCCCCCCTTGCATAGGTAACTTGAAGTATTGGGCTAACTCTTGCTATTAGCATTTCCTCAATTTGGGATAGAATTTGTAAACATACAAGTTGCTCACCAGGGTCCATGTTGTTCCACTTTGAGAACCGATGGTCATTCTTTTCAAATATGCATCTAGAACAAGTCGTATCCATTTGTTTGCCTGCTCTTGATTCCCCACCTCCATGTCCATGCTTATATATTCGATAGCCATCTAACCTTGTAGGGACGCATGGATTTCAGCGCAGAAATACTCCCTTGGAGCAGTGCAGCAAAGGTGCATTTCGGACATTCAGTAAAATAATGAACCGCTACTCTCGCAGGGGCCGGCGCGGCAATAATTTCGTGAAAAATATCGGGTACGTACCGAGGTGCTGCAGTGAATGGTAGATTTCCATGAGGCTCTAGTAAGAGTTTATCGACCTCACGCTTTTCATTTTCAGGTTAATATCATCTTTCTTTGCATGGTATTGTTTTCATTTCAGTGCATTTTGGTGAGAGCGTATTTGTTGCAATCTTTCATTTTCTGCCTCCATAATAGCAAATGCTGATGGTAAAATGAATGAAATAGAATTGTGAGAGATAATAGGTAGAATATAAAGGATACATATATACAAATTTGTACATAGAAAATTTAATGTACATAAAGTCATAAGTAACATGGACAAGAAACATTATAACATAAGGTGTTCCTTCACTAAAATTTGAGAAAGCGTTATAACTGATCAATGCATATGAAGGAAATGTGGTGGCCATTTCTCTGCATATGCGGATCATGCAATGTTTCTTTAGGGATACCGTAATAAAAAGTGCCATTTCGCCGATAAACTACATAAATGCACGCGGGTGTTTACAAACACATTGGAAGCGAGAGAAGTGCAAACATTTAAATTTGTTAACGCTGTATACGTCACGCTTGCGCTCGCCCACCCGCTGGAATCACTTGGATGCTCAAATCAATGTAAAATTGGCTACCAATAATATGGTCCAAAATGTCTTTAGCAGTATTCGGTTTAGCAAGTAGTAGTTGAAAATCCTCTGTGGCAACACCAATTAATGAATTTGTTGGACCTTCAAATGCAGTAACTTTAAGGAGTTCACCACTTGCATCTTTCAAGTCCAGCTACTTGAGCATGTAGCTCAAGTCAACATTTATGATCTTACAACACTTTTAAAGTAACCAAATGGTAAAGCTCGGGTAAAACCCTTTTGAGGGATTTTATTGTCCACCAATAGAGGACATGAAAGGTAATAGAAGGTGTGACCAAGGTCTAGATTTGAAATGGAGGCCTTTATGCATACTTTTTTCTTTTCAAGCATTTTTTTATCTTTTAGAGATGACATATTGACTAGATTGGAAAACTCTATGGGAGAAAGTTGTTTTTTTGACAAGGAAGTAAAGGGCTTGGCAATATCCTGTAGTGGCATACCATGTTTGTAGGCCAAGGTCTTTGCCGATTTGGGTTAATTTGAACTTTAGTTGAGAATATAGTGTCAAGACCTCTCTGACACCATGTGGTAATACGTCCCGATTTAATCAAAATTACATAAGGATTTGGTTGTACAGGCATATCAGAAATTTGTATCCCATCAATATAGCAATGATGACCCCAAAGTGTAACATCTATGGTACAAGTTGACATATCAACAATTGTAGCAGTGCATTTAATTGTCTTTGTACCATCTCTTTTATGAATAGTTGATGTAGGGGAGATAGCTACAAGTATTCCAATGACATCGACAAGAGAATTGATAGCAAACGAGGACAATGATTGGATACTTTTAAAGTGGAAAGTATGTGTAGGTATTGTAGAGTTCAACGATGTGGATGCAATGGCAGTTGATGAGCTATGAAGAATTATTTCGTATGGATGTGTGGAGCTACTATATTTTGTGTTTGCAACTTTGATGTGTCCGTTGGAGATGACATAAAGATTATCAGAGTTAATAGCATGGTAAAAGTCTCCAACTTGTTCATTGAAACAAGAAATATGAATTTTAGAGCCCGCCATGTCTATGAAATCAAAACCAAAAACTTTTCCATCATTTCCAACATTTTTATATTCGTGAATTGATGATTTCATCAAGGCTCGACCCTCAATGGTCCAATACTTATGGTTGGGGGTTAACATTTTTATGGGAATTGGATTAAAAGGGGATATACTCTTCTGACTTTGAGGCTCAGCATCTTCTTCAAATGAATCATTTGTAGATTGAGAGGATCCCACTGGGGCTAGACTGCTACTTGATGGGAGGGAGCTTCTAGATTGCAGGAGAGGAGTTGGAGTACCAACAATTGGTGCATTCTTTGAAATTAATTCAAAGTTTTCAATAATGACAGCCCTGCAATTTTTGAAAGTGAAACATTTAGTAAGAGAATGTAGGGGGAAAATTTAAAGAAAGAAAATTTTATGGGAGTATGTTGACGTACGTAAACTTGTGGAACATCTTCGAGTTATATTGTTTAAGTAGGACAATAGAACCTTTTACTAGAGCCTCCTCCAACACAAGATCATTAAATTGGGTAGGAAGTAAAGCATGATGGGTATGCAAACCATCTGAAAGTTCAACACAGTATTTGAGAAGGTTAGACTGAGCCTGTTGAATGGAGTTGATGGATGCAACTTGCAAAATAGGGGTCAAACTAGAGATGCCTGCAAGAATATCTGCAATGGCATTTGTAGTCAATGTTGCCATTATTTTTTTCATACTTAGTGTACTAAATGCGCCTGCCAATATTTTGAAATATGATAATTAGGTTTTTGAAAATTTGAATTTTGTTAGCAATAAGTTTTCTTCTTTTGTAGAACTACAAAAAAAATTCTACTTATTATGAAGGGAAATTTTTCAATAAATTTGTATTGTAAAGAAATGTAAATAAATAAAAGAGAGTCATAGTAAATGTATAATTGTAGAAAATATGGTAAGAAGGAAACTTGCAATACTGATGACTAATAAATGCAATTTCTATTAAGCAAGTAGACAAAATTGTAGGAAGACAAAGTTTTAAAAGGTGCATGTAGAGTATGCAATACAATTTAAATAATGAAAACGTTCAAAGATATTGAGTTTCAAACATACCTGTAGATAGCACCTCTATATGCAGTAGTCACGAGGATTGGAAGATTTGAAATATAATTGTTCCTGTGGATATAAGGAGTACAAAATGTGGTGAGCATAAGCAAAGTGGATAACGAAGAACTTGAGAAAATCAGTCCAAAATAAGTGCCATTTTGTATGCAAATAAAAATGATATTCTAAAATTGCAAAGGCTTCAAGTTTGGAGTAAATAAGTGGTGTAATTTTTTTTATATGAAATTAGAATACAAAGTTAATATATTTGATAAACATTTGAAATCTTTAAAGGAAAACATAGTTTTTTTATATCTTGTTTTGTACTTCTTAATAACAATTATGGGTAGACAATTTAAGAATGTTACAAATGTGGTATTTTATGTCATACACTGTAATAAAATGTAATAAATTGTACATGCCAAACAATGACAGAAAACAATGAATACTATTGCATATGTATTACATCATGTATAAAAAATGATTTATCTATGGTTATTAGATGGCATAGATTCTATTAAATATAGTACATCTGATTTACATAATAAACAATCTTTTAGGAACTTAAGGAATGTATTTTTACTACGAGGAACATAGCCTTGTTCGTTGCACTAGGAAATAACACTTAAGGAATGTTACAATTGTGGTCTTTTATGTCATATATTGAAGTAAAAATTAATAAAGTGTACATGCCAAATCATGAGAGATAAGTATGAATACTATTGCATATGTACTACATCATGTACAAAAAATGATTTATCTATGGTTATTAGATGGCATAGATTCTATTAAGTATTGTATCTGATTTACATAGTAAACAAACTTTCAAGAACTTAAGGAATGTATTTTTACTACGAGGAACACAACCTTGTTCATTCACTAGGAAAGTAAGGCCTATTGTAGGAGCTTCATGCAAAAAGGTAGGACACTAGTCATAGTTTTGAATACTTGTACATGCATTACAAAAGTGATCTATATACATATTTGAAGAGTACAAGTTTTTCATACACGATCTATATAGTCTTGGAAGGAACATATTATGTACGGAGCACCACCCATTTCATAAACCTCATCAGCATGCATCTCTCTCAAAAAGTACAAAATGATGCAAGTTTGTCACACATTTCATGGAACTCTTGAAGTGTCGCTTCCATTGCTTGAACTTCGAAGGCATTGACAATATGTACATTTTTGACAATTGTTTGAATTGTGTTCAAATTGTCAAAACAATTGACGTGGATTTCATTAGATAGATCCACAACATTTGCAGAAGATCCATCCCAATTGGTTGAAAGAGGTGAACCAATTGGAATTTCAGGGGAGCTGTCACTATCTGATATTTCAATTATATATCTTTATAGAAAACTATTTATTATTATTAAAATGAAAATTAACTAAAAATATATATTTAAATTAAAATACCAAACCTATTCTTAGTGCAATGGGTATGCCGAAGAGGTGTGTAAGGTAAATTAGGGAAAAATAATTATCTAGTTTTTTTTGCATACATTGATGTGGTTAATGGGGTCAAATGAGGTCATTGATTGTTCTCAATGGAGAAGTGATTGCTTCAAATCCCACTTACAAGGTTCCAAACAAGACAAAATCAAAACCTCTATGTATCAAAGAAATAATTAGGCTCCATTACCAATAGGCCCATGTTATGTTTCCAATACAGAGAAAGGGAGAGAAGAAGGAGATAGGGAGAAATGGAGGGGGTCAAAGAGAGAGAGAGAGAGTGGGAGGGACAAAGATGGAGATGGAGATGTTGGAGAGGGTATGGAGATAACAAAGAGATGAAGAGAGAGGAGAGAGGGATAGATAGAGATGAAAGAGATAAATATATAGAGATGAAGATAGAGTGAGAGAGGAAGAGGGAGACAAATAGATAGAGAGATAGAGGTAGAGGGAAAGGTAAAGACATAAAGAGATAGGGAGATAAAGAGGAAGAGATAAAGATATATTGAGGAAGAGGGAGAGGGAGGGATAGAGAGAGATGTATATGGTGTGATAGAGTGATAAAGAGATAAATATAAGGATATATAGAGAGGGGGAGAGGGAGGGATAGATAGATAGATAGAAAAACAAAGAGAATTCTAGATATAGAAAAATAGAGATGGAGTGAGAGAGAGGGGGGGGGATAATAAAAGGCCATAAATTCCAATTTTTCACACTCATGTATAAAAAATATATTGCCTAAGTTTTCTTACCCAATTCGTATTTTAAATAGGAACTAGTTAGTAGGAAACTTTTTTGGTTTCATTTCTATGATATTTTTTATTTAGATGTAGACAATAGAGAATGTTTAAATATGTAATTATAAATTTTCTAAATTAAAAAGACACAACAATTCTTATTGTTTTGATCTTCCAACCCATCATTTAAATATAAACTTGAATTATTTGGTTTGTCAAAAAAAAATCAAAAGCAATATCTTGCATGCATATAAAGGATAAAAGTGTAATTGCAAAAAAATATCATTTCTACAACCTTTATTTTTATATCATTTTTAAAAACACACAAATAGATTGAGCATAGAGTAATTAATCTTCATCAATCTTGATGCAAGTATAGAAAATGTCATTCTCATTTTCAATAGTGCACCTTCTCATTAACTATTGTTAAAATTAAACTTTATAGAAAACTAATAGATCACAAATGTCAAATTTTCACTATAAAATATATTGTCTAAATTTTCTTATCCAATTTGTATTTTAAAATCAAAAGTAAATCTTCTCTATTCTAATATCTCAATTTTACTATTGCTCTAACTAATTTGTAAGAGCTATACTTGTATTTATATTACAATAATATGAACTAATTAGTAGGACACTTATTTAGATTGCATTTCTATGCTATATATATTTAGATGTAGAGGGTGTAAGGGATCTCATGAAAGTGTAAAAGGAATTGTTTTTTGTGGAACAATGGTTTTTATAAAAAGAAAAAAAAAATAGAATCTTATGTAAGTAAATGGAAGTCTCTATTTTTCAGATTCTAAATTTTAAGATGTTTGTTTGAGAGGGACTGAGTTTTCCTCTACTTCTCAAAATATTGTTGCAAAATATTATTCATCCTAAAAAATTAAATTTCTATCAATATTTTTTTAGATTTAATTATATAATTGTAAATTTAATTGTTCCTTAATTCCTAAGAATTATTTTTGAAATCTTGATAGTTAAATTTGAAACTTTGCCTATTATCACAAATCCGTTTGAAGTTGTTGCATGAATGGATGTCTAAATTACACAGTAAAAAGATGAAATAAAGTGTCCCAGATTTTGACGGTACAACAAGTTAAGCATCCATTCAGATACTTGCTGAAGCGGAGAAACATGCCTCAACTTATACTAACAATCTTCCTACAAATCTTTCAACAGTTCATTGGTATCAACGCCATTATGGTTTATGCGCTTGTGATCTTTTAGACATTATGATTGAAAAATGATGCTTCACTCTACTCTTCAGCTATTACTGGTGTAGTCAATGTGATTGCTACTATAATTTCAATATTCTTAGTTGATAACGTCATTGTCACCATTCTGCTCCCCATTGTGAAGAGGTATCAAGCAACTGTTTTGTGGAGAGATTTTGTTTCCCTGTCAGACATCTAGCCTGGGTGTGAAAATAACCTTGTTCTTTGTTGTGGTGTTGTTTTCAAATATTTTCCTATAAATACTCCACTAAATAATGGTATTGCTCCTATAAATACTCCGCCATATTCTTGAATCATCAGCAAAATTCACTTCCCACTAAGAAAACTGTTGATATATATAGAAAGATAGTATGGTAATTAGTGGAGATAATCTTATTTTAGATTTGTATGGTAATCAGAAAATGGATACAAGACGGGGGTTTTTAAATGGAATTCTGCACTACATTTTTATATCAGAATGAATATTAATGAAGAAAATTGAGCCATAGTGTAAGGAGTTTGTTTTATATCTAAATCTTACCTCTAAAATGACTCTAGAACAGAGAACAATGCACTATTGGTTTACAGTGTCTTATTTTAAAGTGGTAAAAAGAAAAAGAAAAACATTATTCCTAACTAACCAAAGGAAAAACTATTTAAATTGGAAACAATTAGCACCTTATGGTTAGAAACATAATTGTGAGTAGATGACACTAGTGAAGACAAAAGATGTTGCCCACAACTCTGCAAGAAGGTTGTTTTCTCAGACACAAGTGGCCATACGAGCGGGTCGCTCATATGCTGATGGGCTTACTTTGGACTCAGCATATGGAAAGCCACTAGTGGACTAGTCTTGCTTCTATTGGAATTGAAGATGTTGGAAAAATTATGTTAATCTCAAACTCAACCACGGTTTATCAGAATAACACATTGGAAGTATTCAAGTTCTGAGAGGGGGGGGTGAATCAGAACTAATCACAAAATTTACAAATTGAATTTATATACTGAAATTATGAAACCAGAACAGAGTATTTTGATCAATTGAACAGAATATTTTGAACAACTGAACTGAAATTACATACATTCATCATGAACAGAAATATAATAGCAACTCATAGAAGATTGAGACACCAATTTGTGCCGAGTGGGAAACCCTCCAAAACCTCACGGTTTCGTCATAGGGAGAAAAACCACTCCATAAACTTGTATCCTTTATTGATTTTCAATCCTTTACAATCAGCAGCAACTACTGCTCAGAGATTTTAATCCTTTTCAATTCTGTAAATACATCTCATATACATATACAAATGTGTATATGTCACTTATATATGTACACAAGTTTATGATAAACTTTCAAGCCTCTTATCCTTAGATACATATAAATATGTTTTCACACACACTCACATGTATCTAATGATTACAAATGCTATATTTATAGAAATGAAATTCGAATATGATCAGTTACATGTATCTAACTGAACCAGTTAGAGTTTGTTACACAAACTTCCTTTTAAACATGCTTTTTGAGAAACTAACAAAACAGTTTTAGTTTTCGGATTTGTTCCTGTCTCAAATCTGGTAATCATTATAAGCTTCCAAAGTGTTTCATTTTTGAGATACTCGAAAATAGTTTCCACAACGACATTTTTGCAACTGACTGGAAATGCTTGTACATTTCCTTTTGTTTTGAACAAAAAAACTGCATATAATATCCTGGGTTTAACACCCAAAATTATTCAATCTTCTAAAACTGTGCGAGTATTCTTTTCAGTTTTCAACAAACTTCAACTTTGCTCAAAGAATTCACTGTCTTGAAAATTCTTACCTGTGGTGCCCTTTGAATTTCGCGGCTCAACATACCTGTGATGCCCAAGACTCTGCCCGATCCTGTTAAGTTCCTCCTTTTTAATTTGCCCCAAATCCTCATACATGTGAGCAAAGATCAAATATGTAAGAAAATCTTTCACTCTTTCTGTGAAAATTAAATTCATATAGACCTGTAACTTCATTTCGAAATACAAACAATGTATCTGCAAACTTGTTTATGTAATCTTGCATACCCATCAAATGATTTTTGTTTTGCAGAAAGGAATTATCTTAGTATTCGCAGAGAAGAAATGAACTAAAGACCAGTTTGCAAGGTCTAAAACAATACCCACAAACATAACTCCTTTTAATCACAATTTGAAATCTGCCATGCAAAGCCAACACTTGGCGAGAAAAAGCAGGGGACAATAAATAATACGTTCAGTCTGTCAGATTACGGTCTCAAACACTGCCGCCGAAGCAAGTTTTATTTGATTCATATTAAACAACATTATGTTGTGCCATGTTTAATTTTCCTGCCTTTATTTGTTTACCGATTGCCATCATATATTTCACAATAAGTGCCACGTCAAAATGAAGACTTTTCTTGCCAATTGCCACGCGTGCTTATATTCCATTTTGCCAACTGAATAGTTTTCGATATGGTCAACAATCTCCCCCATTTTTGATGCAAAAATTTTCACCATCTCATATATACAAGATAATGAACAGAAATACAATGCTGATTTACCATGAAATGCTAAGTATTAGACCAACTAACCAAAATCAACCAAAAACTAATAAATCAATCTGAGAAATCAATTCTCCAATCGGTGAAATGCATGATTAACCTATGATTGAAACCTGTGATCCAAATCTGTGAAATGCTATGGATTGAAACCTGTGATCCAAATATGTGAAATGCTATGATTAACCAGTGAACCAAATCTGACCAGTAAACCAAACCTGTGGAATCCCTATTAAATGTTGATTACTCCCCCAAAATTTGTGCATCAAAAATCTAACCATCTGCTGTGCATAAATGCTTTCTGTGAAAGGAGCAGAAACCTAACACAGAATAGTAAAGAGTAAAAAAATCTTATTCCAGCATGGATTGAGAGAAGACTCCCAATCAATTTCTTAACTGTTCAAACAATTCCCTAGGTAGAGCTTTGGTAAAAATATCAGCAACTTGTAGTTTAGAAGGCACATGAATGAGAGTGACCTCATTTGATGACACATGTTCGCGAATAAACTACAATTTGATGGCAACATGCTTAGTTCTAGAATGCATAACAGGGTTTTTAGAAATCTGGATAGCACTAGTATTGTCACAAAGGATCTTCATAGGTTTTTGAACATGAATACCCAAATCTGAAAGCTGATAAGACATCCAAAGTAACTGAGTACAACATGCTGTTGCAGCAATAATTTCAGATTCAGCAGTAGAAATAGTGACACATTCTTGTTTTTTACTGTGCCAAGCAACTAACCGATCACCTAAGAAGAATGCAACACCACTAGTACTTCGTTGATCATCTTTATATCCACCCCAATCAGCATCTGTATAACCAATCAGAGTAAAATCATCATTTTTGGGATACCACAAACCATAATCCAAAGTACCTTGTAAGTATTTAAAGATACGGTGAACAGCATTGAGATGAGATTGACGAGGAGCTACTTGATATCTAGCAACTTGACATACAGAGTGCATTATATCTGGTCTAGAAGCAGTAAGATATAAAAGACTCCCTATCATAGACCGATACTCCCTTTGATCAACAAGAGGAGATTCATCAATTTTCATCAACTTACATCCAGTTTCCATTGGTGTGCCAACTAGATTACAAGTATCCATTTGAAACCTTTTAAGCATTTCCTTAGCATATTTCAGCTGAGAGATAAACAAACCATGTTCAAGCTGAGAGACTTGAATTCCCAAGAAAAATGTCAAAGGTCCTAGCATAGACATCTCAAATTCAGATTCCATGATTCCTGAAAAAGTTTGTGCTAAATGATCATTAGTAGAACCAAAAATAATACCATCTACATATATTTCAACAGCCAATAAATTTTCATTGTCCATTTTTGTGTACAATGTGCTGTCCACATTTCCCTTAATGAATCCATTTGCAATTAGATGTTTATCCAATCTGGAATACCAAGCTCGAGGAGCTTGTTTTAAACCATACAAGGCCTTTTTGAGACGAATAACATAATCAGGCTTGTCAGAAGATTCGAAGCCTTCTGGTTGTTCCATATAAACTTCCTCCTCAAGGTACCCATTTAAGAAGGCAGTTTTGACATCCATTTGGTAAATAGTGAAATTTTTATGAGTGGTATATGCAAGAAAGATTCTGATTGATTCCATCCTTGCAACTGGTGCAAAGGTTTCACCAAAATCAATTCCTTCTTGTTGTGCATATCCTTTGCAAACAAACCTGGCTTTATTCCTGATCACTTCCCCTTCCTCATTCAGTTTATTGCGGAATATCCATTTTCCACCAATAACATTTTTATCATTAGGCCTGGGAACAAGTTCCCAAGTCTTGTTTTTCTCTATCTGATTTATTTCATCCTGCATAGCATTTTGCCAACTGGGATTTGATAGGGCTTCAGTTACATTCTTTGGTTCAAAATCTGCTATCAAACAAAATTGTTCAGCAATATTTACTTGTTCTCCTATTTTGGCTTTCCTTCTAGTTAAAATTCCTTTATCAATATCTCCAATAACTTGAGACTCAGGATGTCTCTTAGCTATTATTCTAGAAGATGTTTTTAACTTTGATCCATCACTAGTTATTTTAGGATTGGAACAATTTCCTGCAAGTTCATCTTCATCATCAGTTTCAACTTTATCATTTTCACAATTCTCATTATGTAAACTTTCTGACTTTTGAAAGGATAAACCTTCATGTTCTTCTTTGTCATTACAGCATACAGATGTTTCATCAAACATGACATTTATAGCTTCTACAATTTTGTTCAGCCTTTTATTATAGCATTTATATGCTTTGCTATGTGTAGAGTACCCAAGAAAATCCCCTTCATCAGACCTTGAGTTAAAGTTTTCTATAGAATCATCATTCTTTCTGATAAAACATTTGCAACCAAATATTTTAAAGTTCTTGACATTTGCTGTTTTCCCATACCATAATTCATATGGAGTATAAGTTGTTCTAATTCTGATTTGTGCTCTATTTAAGATATAGACAACTGTATGAACAACTTCTTTCCAGAACTTGTCAGGCAACTTTGCTTCATTCAACATGGTCCTGGCCATTTCCTTGACAGTTCTATTTTTTCTCTCTACAACACCATTTTGTTGTGGTGTCCTAGCAGTAGAGTATTGTCTTTTTATACCTCGTTTTTCACAATACTCAATAAATTCTTGAGAAGTGAACTCTCCTCCCCTATCTGATCTTAAGCATTTCAGTTTTAAATCAGTTTCTCTTTCTACCATCTTTCTGAAAATTTTGAAACGTTCAAAGGCTTCTGATTTATGTTTCAGAAATGTTACCCAAACCATTCTTGAATAATCATCTATGAACAGCATGAAATATCTTTCATCATTTAATGAGGCTATTTTGGTTGGACCACATAAATCAGTATGTACTAGTTCAAGTGGTCTATTTGACAAATATTCTTTTGTTTTAAAAGAAACTCTTGTTTGCTTTCCTTTAATACACTCTTCACAAATAGATGCAGGTTTAGTTATTTGCGGTAGTCCCCTGACCTTTTTGTTCTTGCTGATTCTAGCAAGATTATCAAAGTTCAAATGTCCTAGTCTTTTGTGCCATAGCCAATTTTCTTCCACTTGACTCATAAAGCAGGTATTGACCAAAGAAGTTTCTTGAATAGTTGAATCTATCAGATTATACAGATTACCATTTGTTCTTAACCCACTGGCAATGACTCTATCTTTCCCATTTTTAATATAACATTCTTTTGCATTAAAAGAGATAGAATATCCATTATCACATATCTGATTGACACTTAAAAGGTTATGTTTCAACCCTTCAACAAAGTATACATCATGTATTGGTGTATCATTGTTTAAGATTATTGAGCCTTTTCCTGTTATATAAGCTCCTGAGTTATCACCAAAATGTACAAACCCTCCATCAAAGTTTTCTAAGGTTTTGAATTTGTTCTTGCATCCAGTCATATGGTGAGAGCAGCCACTATCCAATACCCATGTTGCAGATTTCTGAGCAAATAAGGTTGTTTCAACGATTAAGGACTTTTCATTTGTCCTTACTCGTTTCCATATTTGTTTAGGTCTCAAATTTAATTTACACTGATTTGTATAATGACCATAGTAAAAACATTTGAAACATCTAATAACTTTTCTTTTGCCTTGACTAGTGCTGTTTTTACAAAAGATTGCTTTGTGCCCAAAAATATTACAGTTGAAACAATATCCATTGAAAAAAAACTTTGTTTTCTGACTAGTAGATTCTTCAGATGAACATTGCAAGATGTTCAGTTTTTTATCCTTTTCTTCAAGTAAGAGTTTTTGACTTTCTATAATTAAATTTGCTTTTATTAACTCATCTTGAAGTTTTTGATTTTCAGTCTCATGATTTGCAACTGACCTTTTTAACCTTTTAATTTCTTGCAGGGATTTTAGAAGTTCTTCTTCAAGATCTACTTCTATATCTAAATCAGATGAGGATTCAGGCTCATTTGATTCAGATTTAGGAGTATGTATTATTTCAGCCATGAACAACTTTTCCCCTTCTTCATCTACATCACTGGATTCTTCATTTGGATCTTCTTTTGAAAGAAGACTTTTCTTTTTGAAATCCTTAAACCTTTTATTCTGATTCCAAGGCTTCTTTCTAGAAAACTTCTCAGATTTCTCATCACAATCGTCAAATTCAATATTTGGGCATCTAGCAGCAAAGTGTCCTAATTGACCGCAGCTGAAGCATTTAGGTTTGCCTTTATATTTCT
>VDFB02116994.1:0-18857 GCA_007258455.2 Sequoia sempervirens | reverse complement strand
AGATTTCAAATTTAAATAAAAATGAAGCAAAACAAAGATACAAAAACTCTTAGAAAAGATTCTTCAAGAAATTAGAAATTGGAAATTGAAGTTTTGAAATTCTAGCTTTCGAGCCACAATGTTGTTGAATCCATAGATATTAGGTAATATTTTGTATCTGTAATGATTCTCCTGAAAACCCAAAAGATAGTGAGGCAATAACATTGCTCCCTATTATGCTTTTGAATGTTTTATAGATTGTTGATCTTCTTCTGTTCTTGTCTCCTCAGTTAGAAATCTTTTCTCCTGAGCTCTCCTCCCATTATTGTATTTTGAAATCCAAACGTAGTTGTTTTCCCTTCTGGTGGCTTCTGACTTTGAACAGTCTATATGTTATCTACTTTAGTTGCGCCACCTTTTCCCCATTCATTGCAGTTTGTTCCATGAATTATTTGCACTTTCTATTATTCACCTTGCAATGCATGGGACTCTCTATCACCATCCTCTAAATAAGAGAAATTGGCTTTGTCTTAGGTCTGTAGCACCTTTGAATTGATGGTTGTGAATATTTGGTTAAGGGACTCTCTAATACGACACCTAGAGAGTACTATTTGTTTATCTGTTGAGACTTTTACATGGCTAATTACCTTATATAATATTTGTTCATATCTGGAGATTTGTTTCCTTAATTACTATACTGCCATTCAAATCAAGCATACTCGATGATTTTATTTCTATATTCTTAGAAATATTATCTTCTGATTGGAATGATGACTCATGCTATCATAGCACATGCGCTATTATGCAACCGTTGTAACTGAAGTTTCTATGTTTCTAAGTTTTCTTTATTTTGTGGCACCTTGTAATTTGAGCCCATGTCTGTAGCTTTGGCTGCAAAACCATACACGTTGAATGGTGATTAAATTTTGGTTTAGGAATCTAGTCATAGCATAGTGAGTCGATAGACCCAAACATAGCTTGTTTAAATCAACTCGTTCCTTTTCTATTCAATATACTTTGCTACAAACAAGAATCTCTTATGAGCTAGACGAGTTTAGTCACTAAAGAAATTAATTATTTATCAGTGTTGGAATGTTATGCATGCAAATTGATATAACTGTGTCGCTTATGCTGAATGTTAAATAGATATCAATAGGAAAATATATGCAAATTTAAATAACCTCCATGATTCCATTAGCAACCTATCACAACTGTTGCACTTGAACATGGTAGGGTGTATAGATTTAAATAACCTCCCTGTAGCTTTTGGCGCCTGTCACAATTGCAACACTTGACCATAGGAGCTTGTTGAGGTTTTTTTCTAAACTTGTTTGATTCCTTTAGCAACTTGTCACGTCTGCTGTAGCACCCCTCCATTTTGGCTCTTTTGATACAGTGTTTTCTTTGTTTTGCTTTGTTTTGTTATTACTTTGACTATGGTACTTGGTTACTATTTGATCGCAAACTGTAAAGCAATGTGAATGTTATATTTTGATGTGATGGTATTTGACTCTGATGTTATCATTATGGCATGCTTGGAATTAGCTTAGCAGATATTTAATTAATGATGCTTTATGCTTTTGATTATATTATTGATGTTAGACTTGTCAGTTAGTAAGTTTGTATTGGTGAAGGGGAGGGCTTGTGAGCGCCCTACGATTCTGATATTTTCTCTTTACTGTGTGTTTTATAATGATATATATGTATATGCATGTTCAATATACTCTTTGTTCGCAGGTTGATAGGTACAGGACATCGACTCTACCTGATTTCATAGGTTTGAATATGTCCATTGGCCAACAGTTTTTGATTGGGAGATAGTAGCTAGGTTTTTCGTGCCAAGTCATCACCCTAGTCATAGTGTGCCATCAGGTTTTAGTCGGGTTAAGTTGCTTCTTTGTTGTTCATCTATCTTTGATTTATTTAATTTCAAGTTGAAAAAGGTAAATAAATGGCTTTTGTATTTAGGTTGTTTATTAAATAAATCTAGTTGTAGTGTTAGAAATGTTACTTAATTTATTAATTAATTTAATTTAATTAATAAAATAATCTAATCTTGGATTAGATTTATTTTATTGATTATTTAAATTAATTGTGTGGAATTAAATCAAGTTATTTATTTTGGAAATTATAATTGTTAAATTCTTTTTGAAATGAAAATCTTAAAAGTGTTAAAGTTTTTTGAAAAGAATTTTTTTAGTTAAATTCTTTTGGAAATGAAAGTGACTAAAAGCATCCCGAATTCCTTTTGAAATAGAAATTTAAAAATAAAATAAAGAAATAAAGTCATGTTGAAAAGATTTTTTTTTTTTTTTTTAAATTTTCAAAAAAGGCAAAATATCTCCAAAAATGGATAGAGAAGTAATAACTATGGTGGATGGGATATTTTGGGGAAGGTTGACTAAATTTGGGGGAAGATAATTCATTTTAAAAAAATATATTGTTGTTAAAAGGAAAGGGAGTTCTTCATTTTTTGTTTGATGCATTATTGGAATTTGGGTGAGGATTTTGGAAGAGCTTTGGAAAAATCTTCTTGGAAGGAAGCTTAACTTTTCTTCTTCAAGCTCTCCTTCAAGCTTCAGATCACAGGTTCTCCTTGTTTATTGTTTTGGAAATTTGTATTTTCAATTTGAAAACTTGTTGCAAACATTTTTGAAAACCTTGTTGAAATCTTGAGGAAATTTAGATTGTTTGTAGAAAAACAAAAACTTGCAACTGAAATTTTCAACTTTAACAATAAAAAAATGGAAAGAAAGCAAAATGAAATTAGAAAACATCTATTTGGGAGTTGAAATGCTTCATATTAAATTTGAAATTGGAACCAAGAAATTGTGTTTGAAAATTAGTTTTGTTGTAAATTTTCTGTAGAAAATTTGCACAATTTAACTATAAAGCAATGAAAATTATATATATATATATATATATATATATATATTATTACATATATGCATATATATATATTTATATATTTACATATAGATTGAAGTTATGCTGAGGGAAATTTTCTATTTTTTTATAAAAAAATTATACAAAAAAAGAAATTACACAAAAATTTGTGCATAGAGTTGTTTTAAAATTTTTATTGAGTAAAAAAGAAATATATAAGCTATGTTAAGGGGAGGGGCAGCAGCCATGGTGCCAGCCAAACCCCATGGAGGTGTTGCATTTGTAGCCCAAGCGCTCCCCACACGATCTATGGGAAAGCGTTGCCATAGAAGCGTACTTGACCTCCACCGAGGAGGCAGAGCATGACCTGGGCTAGCGATCCTCCTCCCTTTACAGAAAAGGGGGCATAGGCTTTAAATTTAATGTCGGCTTTTCCATTCTTTTTAAATTTTTTTATATTATATTATATCTATATATATTATAATATTATTTAAATAATTTTTTTATTATTACTTATATATATAATATATATATATATATATAATATATATATAATGTATATATTATGTATTTAAATAATAGAAGCAAAAAAAAAAGGTTGATTTTATAATCAAATGATTTTATTTAAAATTTGATTTGGAATATTATGTATGATTGAGAAAAATGGAATTAAATTATTAGTTTTAAATTTCTCAACATTGCAAATTTAATTTCATTTACTCTTGAGTATTTGCAAGTAATGTTGATTGAGTTAATTGTATTTAGGAAATCATAAAGTAGGATATTGAATTGTCGATTGTCCTTTCGTCATGATATCTCTCTCTCTTTCTTGATGTTGGAAAATGGAGTTATATGTTATGTAAGTCTTCTAGATTGGGTTTTCTTTTAATTTCGTGGGTTGTCGTAATGTGTTAGTCAACCTTTGAATTGCTTTTGGTAGTGTGTCTTAATGGATCCAATTATATACCCGGTTATCATGAACAAGATGTGTTGACTTTATGTCGTGGATAGGGAGTTATTATCCTTAGGTCGCACTTGTGTACCCTTGGATTGTGGAGTTATTCCACGTGTTGTCTTAGAGGAGTGGCTTGCAATGAGATTCGACACACAAAGTGGTGTCAGGGTAACTCATTGTAAGTTAGTTAATCTAGTGATAATGTAAATAAATTGATTAGAGGTTAGGTAGTATCAAACACTTAACAAGATTAATTTTTCCTCGCTCATGGATGCAAGGGATTGTATAGACTTGGGATGGGACGAGAAGGCATGGAATGGAAAGATCGTTATCTCATCTTTACGAGAGACAACTGATTCCACATTGGTTTGCGTGAGGGGCCAGGAGTTGTTAAAGGTTTCCAGGATATCCCAAGATGGGGGTCGGGACCTAGGAAGACTTACCAGGATATCCCATGTGACTTTGTGATGACACTTCTCTTAAGTTAGCAGTATGTTTGTATCAGTGATGCAATTGATTATTTAACTCTAGAAGCATTGTAACCATTGTGTTAAGTGATGTTGTACTTGTATTTAATTTAGTTCAGTTATGTGTAGCCTGTGTCTAGAGGTAGATGGTCTTGTTTAGGAATCCTTGTTACTATCTCCTAGCACAGGGGGTGAGACTGCAGGTATCACATGGTTGGGTGGAACATGCACCTTACTCTGTTGGGTCATCTTCTTGTTCGTGTGGATGAGATTTCTAGTTGGAGAGCTCGTGGGATCCAGTTTCATTTCTTGCTCTATTCATCTCAGTTGGAAACTTGTAATTTATTACCCCTCATTTGTTATCAAGGTGGAATATGTAATATGTAATCATGCTTATTGGATTTACCTCATTTGGGGAATGAGAGTTGTAATCTTAATGTAAATTTATCGTTATTTAAAATCAAGTGGTATCTCTTATGCTTTGATGTAATTTATCATGTATGGAATGCATGTGTATTTAATCTATTAAGTAATTAAATGTTATGGTTTCAATTCATGCTTCTTGTTTGGGTTTTAAAGTAATCTCAGTCTCGTAACCTTAGAGGTTGTTGGCAATGGGTAGTGCACTTGCATGTTATTGTTCTTTAAAAAAAAAAAATAGCACATTTGAGTAGTTAATTGCAACTTCCTCTAGGGTTGCATGGCGAGGCGTTACATCTGCGGCCATCTTATTCGAAGTTTCCTTACTCTTCTACCATGAAAATCTACTTGGTATTGTTGGCGTTGCTCCTTATAGACGTCCTCTATGATCAAATCAAAGTCTCTATTTAATTTTAATCATTATTTTACCTTGTATATTCCTTTTGGGTGGACAATGTTGATCATCCTAGGTCAACTTTTGTTGTCAGTTCTTGAATTGCCTTATATGCTTGAATCTCCATCTTCCTTTTGGGTGTGCTTTGGAGTTCCAATAAATTTATTTTCTTATCATCTTTAGTTTAGGCTAGTTCTTATTGAATGCGTTGACCAAAACTGTGAGTTCTAAGCCTTAGTTAATAAGTGCTTATGATATTCTAACAATTCACATTCTTATGTTTAAGAATGGTATCCTTCTATATTGTTACATCTTAGTGTCCCTTAACATGCACATATACTTCAGTTATACGCATTAAAAGATTCCTTCTTTTATTATGTTCGCTCAGTGTTAACTATGTCTAATAATATGGAGGAAACTCATAGGTAGATAGCTAGTAAATTGTATATAAGGATTAGTCTGTGATAATGTTATGCATGTCAGCTACTGTCTGGTATCATGATTCCACCTTACTTCTAGTTTAGTGTGAGATTTAACTGAAATTAACATTCGTATCGAATCATACTTTAAAAGGGTTAATTAATAGTTTCTTATAATATACACGCATGTCTCAAATCATGTGAGTGATTATTGTAGGGTACATGGCTATCTAAACTGATAAAATAGAAATTTCAATTGATAATCTTAGCGGGTATATATATATATATATATATAAATATATGGAAATGAGAAATATGATATTCATTTAAATAAGTGGATTAATGAATGCATAATAATACATTTTTGTTCTAATATTATCTATCTATGGATAGAATTTATATTGTTCTTTATGAGGAATGATCATAGATGTATTTCGTTTATGATAGAATAAAAATAATTTGGTCATTTTATTATGTCAAATGTATTGTCTTTTACAAGCTATAAATTCATGATGAAATGAAAAATAATTATGTTGGAAACTATTTGTATGATTGTCAATGTTTTTAAAAAGTGCACTAGTGGTGTAATATGTTTTAATTTCTTCTAGAGGCTAGGGTGTGAAATTTGCACAGTAAAGTGTATAATGCTTGTATTTTGAGGTTCTATTACAATGATTTATATGGAACTTATCCTTGCATGATTTGCTGTTACCTTTGAGGTATTATGAGATTATATGGTCTATGTCATGTGGATGATGTGATCATTTGAGATTTTTCTTTTCGTGCTTAATGGTTTTCCTTTGTGTCTGATTTTGAGATATGGGTACTTTTTCTTCCAGAGGCTTGAGTATTGATTTTAAAGAAAAGAGATTTTAATATTTGGCTATTGATGTTTTAAATACCTTGATCTATTTTGGGACTTTTCCATGCAAGAGTTATTTGTCGCCTTTGAGGTGTTTGAATTGTTCAATGATTGGGACATGAATGAGATATGTTCTATTATGGTTTTGTTCTTATGCATGTTGGCAGTCCTTGGTATTTTGATGTTGTGTCATGTTTATAGGAAGAGTGGCTTGCAATAGGGGCTAAAACCCTAAGTGGTTTCCAGGGTAACCTATTGTGGGTTTTTGTAATCTAGTGAAAACCTAACTAATGTATTAGGGGTGGGGTAGTATTTAACATTAATTCAAATAATATGTATGCCTCACCTAGTACCTTAATGCTCGTTTAGATTAAGGGTAGGTTGAGAAGGCCTGGAATGGCTTGTCATCTACCTTGTCTTCCTGAAAGATAATTTGATGCCACATGAGTTTGTCTAGGGGCTGGGAATTGGTAGAGATTGCTAGGGTAACTTTGGATGAGGGCCAGTAGTCTAGGAAGATTCACCAGGGTAACCTAGAACAGCTATGTGATGACACTCTATCCTGAAGCATGTTTGTGTTCTCTTATGTAGAGTCACTTATGTTACTATTGTTTCCACTGGGAGTTTGTTAGTGATCATGTAATTTTGATTATGTTATGTCAACATGTGTTTGTCAACAATATTATGTAATGTCTATTCTTTGTTGTCTGTTTGACTATTTTGTGGACCTATCATTATCTTCTAGCACGAAGGGAGTGTACCTTTGGGTTCCACAAGGTTGGGAGGAAACCGTGCTATTTTTTACCATTGGGTTCTCTTACAAATATTGTTATACTTGGATAACATTGTTCGTGGAGCAGGTTCCAGTCACTTTCTTGTTCGTGACGATGGACGTTGAACGTGTTCAAAGACATGGATGCTATTTTTGAGGAGATCATTATCTTCTTTGTATAGTTACCTCATGTGTATGAGAGTACTCATTGTATCAACATTACGATGTATCTATATTTACTAAAATCTAACTTGATGTAATCTGGATATGTATATATCTTGATTGTATAAAGTTTATGAAAGAGGATCATTCTTGAATGTGATTTGTACTTATGTTTTATGACTTTAATATTATGGTATGATGTTCTTAATTATATTGTTTAAGTAACGTTGTCTTGGAATCCTTAAGAAATTTGTTTAATTGAATGACTTTAAAAAAAAAAATTATTTGGTTAATTTGTTCTTTACACTTTGTTTTAATGGGATCCTTGGCGGGGCGTTATAGGACAATGCAAAGCATTGTGATATTTAGGTCTCTTCCATGTTGACCCAAAACGATTTCCTTCTTTTTCACTCTATGTGTCATTCTTCCTTTGTGTTCATTGTTCCATGAGTTATTTGGGGAAGGATGACAATTTCAAGCTCGATTATATCACTTAGCAAACACATACGCTAACTCCAAATCCATGGATCCCTTATGTGTTATCTTAGGATTGTATATGGTGGGAAAATTCCTTTTCATAGAGTAGCTCTACTTGGAAACATATGTTTTACATAGGGCTTTCTAAATAAAGCTCTCATTTATTGGCACTTATTTTGTTATACGTTAAAGTAATTGCTCACAGTATGGTGTTTAGGAATTTCTGTAAAGTGGGGGAATATGCGTCCCCACTCATTGTTCACTTCAAAGTGTGGTCTTCTTACTTCACATGATGTGTCTTCTTTGTGGTGGCATTAGGTTTGATGTTCCTCAAGAGCATGACCTTTGTTGGCATATTCAACATTCCTCTTAGTGGAAATGCTACGGCTTGCATTCCCTAAGTTGCCAATATTTTATCGTCAACTAGTCCTCTCTTGGTGACATCAAGCATGATGTTACCTACTTGGTGATACCTTTCATGGACTAAGAAAAAACCCTTTTAATATCCTATCCTATTGTATTTAAAATGGCCACCAAGAATAACACAGCTTGCTTGCTAGTGGAGCCTTGTTTTTCATGAGTACCTAGCATAACGTAGCTTGCTAGCCTTGTGACCATTTTTGTTTGGTGCCTTATCAAAGTTATCAAGAGGTATAGCTTTGGTATGGTTGATACATGGGAGCCTATAGACCTAGAATTACTTTCCCATCAGCCACCTTTTGGGGCTCACCTAGTGGACAACGTATTTCACTAGCCCGTGTGACTATATTTTTTTTGCATAGTGGATAAGAGGTTTCCACTTGAAATTTTTTTTTGGACAAACAACTAAGGATTTATCCATAGATATTGGACAAATAGTCAACGCTTGATCCACCCCTCTTTCTTTTGCATTAATTTTGGCATTGTATGCTTGTGTATCTTGACTTTCTTCTCCATATTTAACATAGGCATGTGTCTCTTTGTGCCTTTGTTTGTTTTCCATGAGATATTATATCTTGGGGGCTTGATCATCCTCCTTGACCTTTCTTGTCTTATCCTTCCAATAGTTGTATAATTAGACCTCTCTTGACGCTTATTTGTCTACTTTAGTGTGAGTTTCACTGTAGGGTTCATCCCCTCACTAAAGTGGGGGCTAAATGTAATGTTGGAAAATGTACTCCTTTAAATTTTAACATTATGTTTGGGTCCCTTAATTAATTGGGCTTAATTAAGCCTCTAATTGGCCCAATTATGCATTTAAAATCCTAATTAATCTTGTTTTCCAAAAGGGAAACTTGTATTAAACAATTGCAAATATTAATTAAATTTCCTTGGAAATTGAGTGTCTTGGATTTACTTGGGCGAATGGGTCCCCCTTAAGTTTAGGATCTCAATTTTTAATATGTTTTTAGTGGCATTTTTATGATTCAAATTCAATTTGCAATTATCGGCCTTTGATGTTTAATTATCAGTAAATTAGAAAATTACCTATATACAAGGTCTTTTCATCAATTCAAATCTAACAAACTAAAGGTAAACTTCACAAGAGCTAATATTATTGTCAAGAGAATTCAAGAGTATATTTCTCAGTCATTTGTTGCAACATTCAAGATTTCAAGAATCATGTCAAATTTGTCTTCATTCATGCATGTTTTTGGGGCTAACATTGTGATGTAGGTTTCAAGCATTCAAGCGTCAATTCAAGCATCAAGATCAACATCCAATCAAGCCATTTCATGCAAGATCAAGACCTTGGAGAGATGTGTTAGACTTCAGTCCTCTAAGGATCTCCATTCAATGGTTTGGTGAGTTGCAACATAGCATTGTTCATCCATCATTCCTTCCATTCATATTTAATTTCATTTCAAGGTTTAATTACCAAAATTGGGTTTGATCGAAGAAAACCCCCACTCACTAAAAATAAATAAAAATTCCCTCTCTTTGTGTGTTGTAGATTTACAGGTGAAGAAGGATTGAAGATTGATCCAAAGTGCAATTTTGTAAAGTTGCCAAATTTTTCATCAAAGTTTTCAAGCCACGAAAACTCACTTGTAAAATTTATTTCCAACCTTTCGACTGTGAGATCTGAAGGAATTGGAAGTACAAATCCAGGACCAGAGGACTGTCAAAATAGATTTTGGATCCCTCTAGTAGGACCCATTCACCCTAGGGTGAATCTGTTCCAAGAGGACACTTAGCAAAAGCTTTTGGTGATAGGTGCATAAAGTCTTACGCTTCTCAAATTTTTCAAAAGTTGATTGTTTATATTTCTATTATACTTTAAATTGATGATTCAAGTTTTACATTGCATAATTGGATTCATTTAGTATTTTTCATTTATCTCTCAAAAGTGCATTTCAATCATATTGAACCTGTCCTCAATCATAAGGAAAACAACAAGATCTTTGTTAAGGTTGAATCACCTCCTAAGGGTTGAGTCAATCTTACCTTTTGGGATCTCTTTTTCCTAATGAAATAAGGAAGATAGGTGCATACACCCATTTCATATCCATCAACCCCCCTATTTTCCTATGTTTCACATGCACTATATGCTTAAGACATCTGCATCATTCCATATCATGTCCAACTTGTCGGTGATATTGGAAAAATGTATTGGGATTATGGTTCGTAGGTAAAGGCTTAGTGGTATCAAGAGCTCTAATGGGAGGTAAGGTGATTAGGTTCTTACCCAAGACTTGCAACATAATGGAATGAATGGTATTGGGTAATGGGGTAAATTGCCTATTATTTTCCCAATATTGATATGGATTTGTAGTTGTTTTTATAACAACCACTTGAGATTCAACATGTTGAATTGTTGGAGGTGAATTTATTTGTATAAAGCTCTTATTTTGTTTCTTGAATGGTTGGAAGTTTTTATGAGGCATGTATTCAAACTTTTCAGGACAGTTGAAAGAAATTTTCACTTCACGATGACTAACCGAATTCAAATAGTCACAGAGAGCCATGCACAAGTGGTTGAAGGAGTGGAATCCCAAACTTATGTTGAATCTTTGTGTGCAAGTTCTCAATAAAAATTCTTTGAAGATTGGCATTGGGAATCTTAATGTTGATTTATGAGTAAAGAAATTGATAGCATGCTATGAAATTACTGACCTTTTCATCATCTGTAGTGTCCCTCCGGTTTAGACATGTTTAGTTTGATTTTGCTTGTTAGATGCTTTAGATTACTTTGATACTATGTTGTTTCTTTTCAGAGGTGATTTTGGATACTATGTTGTTTTGATTTTGTGGATGATACATTGACATCCTGGTTATTTGGTTATGTTGGTTCGATGATACTGTGATAGATTCATTCATGATATGGCTTATTGTTTATAACTATTGCTTATGTTTATCATGTTGTTATGATTGTTTATGATTGATCTTGCTCGTTTGTGTCGGTGAATAAGACAGTGTAGCATTACTCATTCGTGAGTACCCTGCTACGCTGCAATTCTTATTCACAGTGTGTTTTCTAACATGAGTATATATATGTATGTTTTAACCTTGATGTTTTCCTACAGACACAGGTACTGGGTAACGGCTCCACCTGCTTGTCAGGTTTGAGCGTACCCTAATTCAATAAAATTAAGTTGTTGGAGGTATTGACAGGTCCTTGCGAACCATCGTTCTTTTTCAAACGAGTATCTTTATGTTACCCCGTGTAGTTGTCTAGTGTATTTTGTCTTGTTCGTTTGTATTGTTTTGTGTTGTGAATAAATATTTTAGTTTAGCAATTGTTCGTTAATGTATTTTTAAATACTTAAGCTTGTGTTGTGATTAAATTTATTAATTTGAATTAAATAATTTATTTATTTAAATGGTGAAAGTGGATTATTTCAAAAGAATCTAATTAAACATAAGTTGTTGTTTTAATGAGGCAAGAGGATTTTGTGGAAATAGATATATATGAGAAGAAGTTTTCTTCAAGTAATAAATTTTTGACTGAAAGATAATTAAAGTGGGGATCTGGAGTTAATGGTATGTTGAATTGGTCGAGCATATTAGGGATACATGCGTAATTTATAAGAGGATTTTTGGGGGATTTGTTCATTTTTTCACTCTTCTCACAATGAGAATTGCCTTTTAGGATGGATAGTATTGCTATCCGCATCGACTTCTGGGTTTCAGATGTAAAAAGTTAAACTGCTTATTGATAAAATCGATGGTATTCTCATGCATGATAGCAAGAAGGTTTAGGGTATTTCCAAGATAGCCAGCATGGGCATGAAGGTCAACCGCGCACACCTGCTCATCTACTGTATATGTAATTTAATAAGTGCTACTGATGTGTGAGGTATGCGCAACCCTCATCTTCTTAACCTGCGTGACTACATGCGCCTGGAGCACAAGCAAAGCTTATAATGTTGGGATGCATTCCAAAATGCTTCAATAATTCAAAGATTTTGAGAGCTTCCTTGCGAAATCCATTTTGTGCATATTCTGCAATCATCGCATTTCATGAAAGGCCATCTATATATATACCCACCGTTTGCATTTGCTTGAAAGTTTATTTTTAATCCTTTTTCGTGCATATCCTGCAAGCATCGATTTACACGTGCTAATCGCATCCCTTGAAAGCTATCTTAAGCTTTTTCAACAATACAATCTGCGCACAATCTGCTATCATTTTAGGAAAGATCTGAGTAGGTGGCATTTGATTTCTTCAATCGAATTCTGGTGGCTATTTGGAAATTTTAAAAGAGAAGTCAGGAAATTTTGTTACTGGACAGCTAACAGTTTGCTAGGTATTTTTCTGTTTGATTTTTCTATGAAATTTGTGCTTTTTATTGTGGAAGTCAGGACCGACCATTCATAGTTCTTTCTCAATTATTCACATGCCTCGTTATATTGGTTGTAAGCTTGCTACCTGTGTGAAATTGCTTAGAAATTCTGATGTCCTTATTCAACACGCCTTGGCTGTTCAATTATTATAAAGTCATTATGAGGATTTGTTGGAAGTTAGTTTAGATTTTATTCCTGTTCATTCTTTGAATGGATCCGAAGCAATTCTATAATGTAAATAGAGATACGTCTTTTCTTTGATAACTGTAGTTTTCTCTTGGGTATCTATGGTGTTTGATAAAATCATATATCTTGGCTTGATGCCGATATTCTTGATAGATAATAGAATTTTGATCTTTTACCATAGATCTCCCTGTATGTGTTTGCGCGCAGCCTCCTACTTTTTATGATCTCTATATAACTTTTGATCAAAGATCTAATGATCATTATTTTCTGAGCTCTTAGTTTCCATCTGGTATAATATTTCCTTCTCCACCAGCGCCAGTTATTTGTATGTTATTTTACCTGTTAGTAATTCCAGCGCTGCCTTTTGTCCATTGGATAAGGAAATTCCAAATAGGTGCCGTATTTCTTTTATTCCATCACCTGTGCCAGCTTGCTGTGTTCTTAATAGTATAACTATCAACCTGCGTATTCATCACATTCCTTTTTGTATCTACCAATTTATATTGATACTCCAAATTTTGGAACAGTATGGTAAACTTTCAATTTGTAAAGGGTAATGGTTATTTTGAAAAGAGGCGTACCCAGAAGAATCACTTGTGCTATCCTATTTCAACTTTAATTTGTCATGATCAGCGCCACTTCATATCCTCTCTGTCCATAAACAAATCTTTAGATTTATCTACTGCTATTAGAATTCCTAATTTTTGCATGTATAACCTATAACTGAAATGCATGGCCATTTATATATATATATTTATCAGTGTCAGTTATCACGCCTCACACTACCAGTAGAAATGTAAGTTAGGCGTAGAACCTTCTTCAGTTACATAAAAGACTACGAGATCAAAATTTCTTTTATAAGTTGTATACCTCCTTTAAAGGCGTGAAAACTGTCAAAAGTGTGTTGAGATGTACCTGCATGCATAATGATTTGCCAGCAGATTTACTTATATATTGAAAACTTCAGTTGTTAAGTTTGATTTTGAAATAGATTCATCAAGTTATTACCTGCAACAGTTACTTGCGTTGAATGCATGGAGTCATATTTCTTACGCATAGTTGTGATATTTATTTAGGAACTTATATATGTCTTTAGTTCAACTTGCCATGCATGCATTTAATGGGTGGCAGTCTCTTTAATTAGAAAATCGTATTTATATATATGTCTATTGAATGTTTATATATTAACAAAGCCCAAGTGTTAGTTAAATATGAGTAATTTATATGATTTAAAAGTAATTTCTTTCGAGTGGATTTGTATATTGCAAGTGATTCACCGTTTGTTTATAATTATATATTTTTAATAATAGTGAGTTGAATTGCTTTTAAAATGATTGAATTTTTAGATATAAAGGATTTATGATATCCTTATTCTACCGTGTTATTTAATGTGATTTCTAAAAAAGTCAGTGGTATATTAATATTTATAGTTTGTTTATTGTGAAATTTTAATTCAAGATGTTTGGTTAAATGTAAATATTTGGTGTATATCATGAAATAGAAAGTTTTTGATTGTCTCGTTTGTAGATAAAATTTAAAACATTTATTTATGTTAAATATATTAAATAATAGATCTTTTACCAAACTCTTTATTTTAAGAGTTAGAGAGCATGAATAAATTGGGTAAGAATTTTGTGGTAGACGTGTAAAATTATGTAACACATTCTTCGTTTTCATAGGTTAGAAAATATGGAATATAACACATTCTTCCTTTTCTTACTTTGGTAATCTATTATTATGTTTTATTTAGAAAGTGAATTCTGAATTATAATAATTGATGTTATACATTTAAATATGTTAGTTGATAATAAATTGTTAATTCATGAAGGTTGATTATATGAATTGTGAAGTTATGTTTATGAATTATTAAATTGTGTACACACAGTGTTATTAAAGTCGTATTTTATTTCTTCAAAGGTTTATGAAGTAAGAATAAAGTATTGTTTAGTATATTATACTTTAATCATATTGCTTCATTACAATGATTTTCACTAGGGGTTATAGCTTACGTATTTTGTGGATTTATAAAGAAAATTCTTGGAGACGTTGGTCTATACCTAGAGGAGAATGTAAACCTTTGTGGTTGTAGATTTTGCGCTTGATAGCTATCCCTAGCCTTGTGATGTTGAGTCATGTTATAGAAAGAGTGGCTTGCATTAGGGGCCGAAATCTAGTAGTGATTGTCTGGGTAACCTAACGTAGGTGTGTTAATTAAGTGAGAACCTAACTAATGAATTAGGGGTTGGGTAGATCTAAACACTAAATCAGATAATGGTTTGCCTCACCTACTTCTTAATGCTCGTTTAGGTTGAGAAAAGGCTGAGAAGGCCTAGAATGGCAAGTCGTCATCTTGTCCTCTTGAAAGATGAAGTGACTCCACATTGGTTTGCATAGGGGCCGAGAATCGGTAGAGGCTGCCAGGGTAACTCTTAGAGATAGGGCCGGTAGTCTAGGAAGATTCACCAGGGTAACCTATCCCGACAGTGTGATGACACTCTTAGTCTATATCATGATGGTGTTCCTTGTGTTCAGATTTCTATTTGATGTAATTTGATACTGAGATCTTTTCTATTTTGATTTGTAATCATTATGTTATGATGTGAAATATAAACCCTGTAAACATGATGTTTTGTCTTCATTGTTTGTGGACCTGTTATTATCTCCTAGCACGGAGGGAGTGGACCTTCGGGTTTCGCGTGGTTGGGAGGAAACCGTGCTTTATCCTCTTTGGATTTTCTTGCAGATGATCCTATGCTTGCAGTTCTTTCCAGTTACTTCATTGTTCATGACTGTGGATGCGGAGCATGTTCATGGATATGGATGTCAGTTGTGATATGATCACTATCTGCTTTGTAAAAGTTACCTCTTGTATAAGAGTGTTTATATTGTACCATCATTGGATGCATCGAGATTTATTGAAATCTCACTTGTTGTAAACTGAACCATTCATGACATTAAATTTGTATTATGATTATGATAATGTGTTGAGTTTATTTATTAGGCTTAAGTAACATTGTCTTGGAAACCTTATGGCAAATGAATAATTAATTATCTTTTAAAAAAAAATTATTCTATTAAATTCATTCTTTACACTTCGTTTTAATGGTAACCAAGGCGTTACACATCCTTTTGTTTACATTGCATTAAAATAGGTAAGGCCATCTTGGGACCAATGTGCACTTGGAAATGGTTAAGAAAGGAATCAACAAGTTCATTGCATGAATGAATTGAGTTATTCGGTAAAGAGAAAAACCATTCCAAGGCTGTATCTTTCAAAGACCTAGGAAAAAGCTTAGCCAAGAGCTTGTCTTCAAAAATTAAGTCACTAAATAAGGTTGTGTATGCCGAGACATGGTTACTAGGATCTCCTTTACTACCATATTTATCAAATCTAGGAGTCTCTATGCCTTGTGGCATTTTTTCTCTCAATATATCCAATGATAATGGGTTTTGTTTGACATATTGTGAAGGTTGGCCATTTTGATTTTGGTTCAATGTGGAAATTTGTTGTTGGAGGGATGAAACATTTTGCAAAATTTGGTTGTGGATGACATCATTTTTTGTGTTTTGGGAAGGAGGTGAATATGGTGGAGGTGTATATGTGTTGGGAGGAGAAGTAAATTGAAAGTTTGTGAGAGGTGAGGGGTTAGGAGATATGATGCTTGAATTCACAAAGCTATAGGGATTCCCGATGGAAACACCTAAATTTGGATTGGCGTTGCTAGTTGGTTTCCTTGTTGTAGTAACAGTTGAATTAGTGTATGTAGAAATAGAGATTGTGGTTGAGGGGGGAATTTTATTTCCACCTTGACATTGAGTGTATCCCAAAGTTTTAGTACAACTATTAATGTGGGAACATGATTATCAATGATGTGAGTAGGCTACACACAATCTCTCTTCCTTGTTCATTATCAATCATTTTCCTCATATTATCTATGACATGAGCCACAGTACCAACAATATATTCAGCACTCACAAAGTCTTGTAATCTTTTTAAGGCTTCATCCATTTTTTTTAGTTTCTCTTGAGGGACATTAGAAACAATGGTTTCAACATCAGTAGGATTGGAAGTAGGACATGTGATTTTTGGGATGGATTCCAACATGGGTTGACTAGTGTCAAAACTATGAGTGAAAGAGTTGGAAAACCCAAGATCCACAACTAATGTGAGCTAGTATAGGATGACATGAGTCTCAAACTATGTCTCACTAAAGTGTTAGCAATAGGAAACTAGGTTGTAATACTCATAAAAGTTTCACCAAACCAAAGTGTATCCAAAAAGAGAAAACACAAGAAAAGATATTACAATTTTCAGATCAAGCATATGTGATTTACTAATTTTAGAATGCAAAAACCTAGAAATGATGTCTTTTGAATGCAAATTTTACTTTTGAACAATGCATTTGTTTTGATCAATTGACTTAAATGCAAAAAACTACAAAAAACAACAATTTCTGAAACTAAAACTGAGATCTGCAAATAGCAAGGAATAAAGTAGATAGAGACAAATTTATGCTCAAAAATCTAGAAAATGACCTATACAAGGACCGATTCACCCAAGGGAAAATGGGTCTTTGTACAAGGATTTGAAAAAATAAATTTTTAGTTTCTGAGTTAATGTTTAAATTATGTGTTTCAAGTTGCAAACAGATTCTTTCATTTACATATGTCTAGAATTTTATGATTAAATTCAAATGCAATTTTATGGAAAAAAGTGAACAAAATGACAACTTTTTGATCTAAATGACTGAAAGACACCCTTAATACAACTAATATATAAGATGTATGCAAGAATTATGAAATATTTTTAAAAAATTTATGAATTTGAATGATGCAAAGACGCAATTTTGAAACCCTAAATGAGATGCAAACAAACTAATGCAAATCCTAGATATAATTTTTTAGAGACTTCCAAATCAGAATTTATGATGTAAAATGTCAGGTTCACCAAAATGAAATGTAGAGAAATGATTTGTAATGGATGGGGTGCTCAATATAGAATGATCTAAAGGTTTAAACACACTCACACTTTCCCTAATTTTATTAGAAAGAAAGGAGATCTCTTGGGAGTCTACTTTCTTATGATAAAAATGGTTGATTTGCAATATTGGGAGATGATTTAAGATGCATTAGCTAACTAAACTATATGACCTAATACTTGAAATGAAAAATTCTATGATAAAAAAAATGAAAACAACAATTTGCAGGTAGATCTAAGAAGGGTAGAATGGTGTACACCTATGCCAAAAAGTAGGTTTCAGGGTCTGTAGCAGGACTAGTTCACCCTAGGGTGAATGGGTCCTACTGCAAGAGTCCAAAAATACTTTTTACAATCCTCTAGTCTCGGATCTAAGCTTCTAATTCATCTAGGTTTGACTGTTGCAAAGCTGGAAATAAAACCTATAGGCGAGTTTTCGTAGCTTGACAACAATAATGAAAAAATTGACAACTCTGCAAAATTTCTCTTTTGATTCACTTCCAATCCTTCTTCACTTGTAAATCTGCACATACAAAGAGAGAAGAAAAATGTTTGTTTTGGGTGAATGGGGGTTTTCCTTAGTCAAACCCCATGTTGGTAATTCAACCTTGATAATGAAATAATGATAGAATGAAGGAATTGATGAATGAACACTTGCTTGTTGCAACTCACCAAATCCTTAATGGCTTCCCTTAAAGGACCGAAGTCAAACACATCAATCTAAGGCTTGGATCTGGCATGAATTGGCTTAATTGATTGATTTGATGCTTGAATGTTTTCTTGAATGATTGAAACCTACATCACAATGTTAGCTCCAAACATGAACATGAACACACATGAACTTTGACATGATGATATGATCTTGATTGATGTTATAAATGACTGATAAATCTACTCTTTAATGCTCTTGACAATGATATTTTCTCTTGTGATCTCTTGATTATGTAACTTATATTTGAATTGATAAAATAATTATATATTTATAGGTGTTTATCTAATTCCTCAAAATTAGATTCCAAAGCTGACAATTGAAACTTGAATTTGAATCCTTAAAATTCAACCAAAAACATATTAAAAATTTGGACCTAGGACTTAAAGGGGGCCCATTTTCCCTTGGGTGAATGGGTCCTAGG
>VDFB02116993.1:0-16824 GCA_007258455.2 Sequoia sempervirens | reverse complement strand
GGAGGTTTCATAACTTGATGTGCTTTATCTTTCCCAACCACAAAATCTAGGGAGGATTTGTGCTTCTAAGAAGGTTCTAACTTTTCCTCCTTCATCTTTGTTAGAGCTTTGATTGAGTAATGATGGAGCTAAGCCTCATCCCACCAAGACAGTTGAACAAAAATTTAATGATTTTGGAGCAAGAATTGGCCATGTGTCTAGTTTCAAAACACTTCCTACATCGAAAGAGTAAACCTTCATAATCTAGAAGTTGTGTCCAACTATGATTAGAAAACTTGAAGGTGATGTCCACAGGAATATCACTTGTGATATCCATGTCTACAAGGATGTGAGCAAAGGTTGTGTAGATGAAATTAGTTGTGTCAGAATCTACTGCCAAGAAGCAACCCAAAGAATCTCCAATTGCCTGAAAGCAATCTGTAAACCAGAATTGCAAAGGAAGGTTCGATAGATGAATCCACATAGGTTTGATGGAGAAAGATGCAATAGTAGGGTTAAAATTTGGGAACCACAATTTGAGAAGGAGCATACTTTGCCCCCAACACCATTTTTATTACAGAATGGCATCCCTGTCCTAAATGCAATCAAACACAACAATAAAAAACCATCAAGCACATAGATAGACTTCTACAATACCTTTGAGTGTGGGTCGCCATGCCCTTGAAATCCAGTCATGTAGATCTGGTAATTTTGGCCAAAGGCGATTGAATTGGCCAATTAATCCGCTAGAAGCAAAATACTACTCACCAACATCCACCTCTTTTTTGAGCTTCTCGGAAAAGACCAAAATGGGAGAAGAGGATGCCTTTCTGATGAGGGTTTTTGGATAGCTCTTAGAGGTCTCACTCGCATTAGAAGCCAAATTTTCCTTCAGTGGTTGAGCATCCCAAGCTGTGGATTTGAACTTTTTTCCCTGATTCATACCAACAATAATATCCTTGAAGGAAAGGCTTTGCCCTAACTTAGAGTTTGTGGATCCTTGAGACCCAACATTAGGGTAGAGAGATATTGAGTTTCCAAAAGAGGAATCTTTCAAGCACTGAATAACAGGAGCCCTAGCCAAACTAGGGCATGATGTGGCAGGTACATTTTCATCAGCCACTAGGAAGCCCACAGGAGACTGGGCTATGAGCACAATAGGAACAACAGACACCATTGGGTCTGCACCAACCAAGCTCGTGCTCAACAAACCAAGGAGACCTTGCTCTGCACCATTGAGAGAGTTCTCAAGATTTTCCTATGATGTCATTTGTTTCTAAGCATACTTGGATTCCCCCTCTAGAGGGCTAAAACTGGGAGCAACGCCATTGTTGGGAGGGTGCTTCTCTCCAGAACGTTGCCCATCTGAGCATTGTGATTCGTTTCTACCTACAAAATCCCTCACCTCTGAAGAAACACGCAGGTGCTGCATTGCGGAAGTTCCAACTTGTTATGCTAAATAACATATATTAATTTAATTAATTTAAAATATATATCTTAATTTAATTAATTTAAAATATGTGTTAATTTTTAAAAAATAATTAATTGCAGAAAATTTATGTTAATTATTTCTCACTTAATTAATTTAGGAGAAATATTTTAAAATTAATTGAAGTAATTTTTCATTTATTAAAGTGTAATTTAGACTTTATTTATTTTAATGCATATATGATTGGTAGGGATAGAGATGTTACTATTTGGAGACCTAAATATCTTCGACACATTTAGATAAAATAATAAGCAATACCATAGACCTTCCAAATAGACAAACATTAATATCAGTTATACTCAAGTTTCAACTTATGATTAATTATTTTCAATCATGCAATCCTTATGATGATACTAGATTGAGATATTTTATACATCATTGTTAGATAGTGTTAGATGTACTACACCATATTTTTATATTTTTTATTTAGTCACCACCACCTAGGTTCATTGTGACGTTGCCACATTATAGAGGTAGGCCTACAGCAAAAGCCTATTTGGTCATTAGGTTTGAGGACCATGTTGTAACACCTATTATATATCCTCATTGGTTGGTGATCCATCGTATGTGATCCCAAAAGGTTGAGTTGCCCTTATATTTTTATAAACAATTATATGAAGAGGTTCATTTAGGGATGAGTATTAGCTTTGCTTAATTTCCCTCTTATGTTGGATAAGACAGGGCATAATTTATGTTTGAGATTATTTTTAGCTAGAAAAATGTATACCTCATCTAGATAAGAGGTATCTAGTGTCTTGACCTTTAGGTTTTCCCATCTAGATATTGTATGATGGTTATAGAGCCAACATCGGACTCTTTAGGAGAGGACGCATATCAAAGTATAATACTATTATACATCATGTATACAACATGTCATTAGATATTGTGAGTAGGTTTTTGAATGTTTCACATCTCTTCATCAAATTTATCATCCACAAAATTTATTCCATACATTTAAATGTGGCAAGTATCAATGATATTGGTGAGTTGCTTCTAGAGTGACTACATGGATATCATCTAATTTACTTAGCACTATCAAATGATTGGTTCATAGTATGGTACCTCCAAATATATATATTTTTAGTAGACATTAGTCACACCATCATCCCAAATATAACTATCATGAGCTATCATAGATTTGTTTGTTGGGAATAAAATGTAAACTACTACAATATAGAAACCTAAAATTAAGTGTGCAAATATGAAATTAAGTATTTTTTTGTTGAAATTCCATTTAATTAATTGTGCTTAATTTTAGAATACCATTACATATTTATAAGTTAAAATTAACAACATAATAAATTAGCAAACTACATGAGAACAACACATTACACAAGATTTATGTGGAAAAACCCTTACAAGAAAAACTCCACCAAGAAGACAAGACAAGTATGTATTATCTTGTTCAAACAATATTAAAAAGAAAAATTTACTCTTTATTTGTATCTAATGTGATAACACCTATGCATCTGTGAAATCTCAATGAAAAAAACTAAAATATGATATATTAACACCATCACGAGTGTTGGTGTGAATAAATGTCTTGTACCTAGTACATTCACTCACTAGGTAATTAGGGGACATATTCACATGTTAAGTTTACTTAGACTCTAAGATTCCTTCTAGAAGGATGAGTTGTCTTTTCTAGAACTTATCTTATCCTAGGTTTTTAAGACTTGATTGTCTCATGTGATAGGATCAAGACACTTGTCATGATCTTGTCTAATCCTATCTCTCTCCATGCCTTTATAAGCAAGGCATCATATGTACATTAAGATATTAAGTTTGGAATTCTTGCATCCTTAATTATAGCATGAAATTTCTTCCATTTCTCTCTTGTGGAATTTATTTTGTCTTGCAGGTGATCATGAGGTGTTTGAGGAGTTCACCGTAAACTCCTACAGGGTATCAAAGCTTCAATGTTGCAGAATTCTTCCCAGATCTGAGGGACCAATCTTGGCATGAAAATTTTTTTGGGTGCGAATTGGGGTCTTGTGAACCTCTCCATTAAATCCAAGGCATCTAATAAAGTAAAAATTGGCTTTCATTTCATCAAAATATGACATATTTTGTAAGATCTCCAAGGGTTTGAAGTTATGGTTTGAATTGCCAAATCTAGGAGGTAGCTAATATTTTGGAGTAGTTTCAACAAAAACAAACCTTTCCATCGCATCTGGGAGGCTTCAAAACCTAAAGATCAACTATCAAATCATTAATTTTTGACACTGTCAGTTGGAGGCCAAGGCAAAAAAATTAGGTCGTACGGATTCGTACATGGTCGTACGACACGTACCACAATTGGCATTGTTTGTAGTCTAAATCAACAGAATATTCTCATTCGATCGGCATAAAATAAGCATATTCTGGAGGCATATTCCTGATTAGTGTAAGCATATGCATCATTTTCATACTCTCGATCAAATCTTAGCAAGGTACACAGCAGTCACATTGTCTTATCTACAGACAGATCTGCATAGTCTACGGTCAAATCTCTGATAGATCGTATTGTACACACCTATCTTTTCATTGTTGTTTTTGTTGGTACAAAGCATATTTCACAGAGTATATTAATATAAACTTTGTTTTATTTTTAAATCCATTGAGATTTTATTGTAAATTCTGATCAATTTTATAAAGTTTTTGTTATTAAAACTTTGTTTTATTAAAAAGGATTGACTATACTTTAAACTTCGTGGTGAAAGGTGGAGTTGGGGGGCTTAGTGTTGGGGGTGGTGCATCCCTTGGGCTGCCACCCCCTCATCGCTCCATCCAACGGTGCCCCCATCATTGGTGGTAGTAATAATTTTTTATTTTTTTTTTGTAGGTGGCCATATGTGTGACTAGGGGCTACATTTGTGTGCCCATTTAGTGTTAAATTTTGCACGTAGCTAGCATTAAAAGGTCCTCGTTTAGGCCTTTTTTTGCTTTTGCATAACTTTGATCCAAATGGTAAAATTTTATAAATGAAATATCGTCGGAAAGCTTGCAATGTGTATTTTCCAGTGGTGAAGTTATTTTTCAAAAAAAATTCTGTTTGGTGGCATTTATTGCTAATTGAAGTTAGATGTTGTTTTATGGCTTCCGAGCTCATAACTTTTTGCCAAGATCTCTTATTTTTGCAATTTTCATGGTGTTGCAAAGGTATTGAGGAGCTCTACATTTCCATCCATGCACTTTGGTGCAATTTTGATCTCTACACTTCATTTTAGTTCTAGATCATTTCTCAATCGACCGTTACTTCATAGATTCCAAAGTTGTGCCAATTTGCAAGTTTTCCAATGTTCCTTAGCATCGGGTCTATTGTTTCTTTTCATGATTCTGACCTGAGTCCTTAAGTGACTCTAATATGGTTTCTGGAAAACAAAAATATCTTTCCTTTCTTGCTAGATTAAGGATTCTAAACACTCCACAAGTGTGCTTATAGTGCTTCTTTGCAAAAAGTTATCTCATTATGGGGGGGTTGTAATGATCTCTCTTGCCATCTGTTGTGTGGATAGAGATTGATTGGATTTGTGATGGATATCATTATTGTATTTATCTCTTTTGGGGAGGATTTTTATCCCACTTGGTTTTCTCCTTTTCTCCATTTGTGAGAGATTTCATTAGCATTTATACATGGGTACCTAACATGGCCTCACAACTGAGACCCATCCTTGCATCTTTGCTTCATTTGCATAATAATCTACTCCCTAAGTTACACTTAAGGGGGGTGTTGGTGTGAATAAATTCATTGTACCTAGTACAATCACTCGCTAGGTAATTAGGGGACATATTCACATGTTAAGCTTACTCAAGATCTAAGATTCCTTCTAGAAGGATGAGTTGTCTTTTATGGAAAAAGAATCTTATCCTAGATTGTTAGGACTTAATTGTCTCATGTGATATGATTAAGACACTTTTCATGATCTTGTCTAATCCTATCTCTCTCCATGCCTTTATAAGCAAGGCATCATATGTACATTGAGATATTTAGTTTTCCATTCTTGCATCCTTAATGATAGCATGATATTTCTTCCATTTCTCTCTTGTGGAAGTTATTTTGTCTTGCAGGTTATCATGGGGTGTTTGAGGAGTTCACCATAAACTCCTACAACAAGCCTATGATTTATAGGAACTTTGGAATAATTATATAACTAAGATTTTCCAAATAAGAGGTACACAAACCATGATGAAACATGGAACCAAAAATCCCCTTGAAAATACCAAATGCCACACTCCTTGGAATTCCCTCTAGAATGTGTAAATTCATTTGTTGCAGCATCCCAAGAGATAAATTTTCCCTCCTTTCCAAGAACCCAACTTGAAGAAGCTAACCATCACCTATATGGAATACCAAAATTTACATTTCCCTCCTTTGCAAGCATCCAAATTGAGGATATAATTAGTTTTTCCTCAAGTAACTAGTCATTTTTGTTGACAAACCCCATTATCCCTTATGAATGCATTTACAAACTATAGGTTGAATATTATTACAAATTATTTTCCCATTAACACCCTAGGCACCTAGAGACATCTTGACAAGGATGTTATTTTGTTAATAATATAGCATTGCAAGGATGATGGTACCTTAATCTTGACAATATTGTGGTAGATGGAAAGCATGTTGCACTATCTTCAATAGGATCTACCACTCCATGTGATGTTGGAAACACTCTTATTTTTATACTCTGGTAGTATACGTAACTTATATTTGATGAGATCATGCCCAATTTTACATAATGAGGATTTGGGTGAGGATGAGTGGGTAATATTATATAATTTTTTCTATTGTACAGTTGGATCATTTGACCCAGGTTTAATTATTTGACTCAACACAATGATCGTGTTGTATATATAGAGGTATGAATTAGGTTTTGTATATAACTTAATGTCTATTTTGAATAATTTAATCTAATTGGAACATATCTTCACATACAATTTTTTAGATATTTTATTTTTGTGCATGTAGATGACTATCATAGCATGTGTATACATAGAGTGGCACTGAGCTTCCTTATGATCATGATGATGTGAGACATCACGAGATTAGGTGAGATGATATAAGTACATTCGTATACATGTAATTTTAATATTTTATATGTTCTTACATGTGAGTGTACAAATGTAGGATTCAAGGTGGCATTTGTGTGACCCTAGTATAGATAGTTCAAGGTTTGATCTACCACAAGTTGAACCCATTTATTTTAGTATTTTTAATATGTATACATTATACATTTGAGGTTCATTTTATATGTGTACATGTATATTTTATTCTAGTATATATGATATGTATATTTTATACTAGTATATATGATATGTATATTGTATATCATGTTTTTCATAATTGTATGTGACTTTGGTTATGAATAATCAATATCCTAGATATAGATTTGTAATGATATGAGCTAGTAGTTTTAAAAAAATTAACCTATATTTTGAATTTGATATATTAACATATATGATGATCTATTTTTGATAGATTTTTCCTTATTTTGGTAATTTCACTTGCAATTTGATCTTCTTCTTTTTTTGTATATAGATAGTTAATTTGGAAAATTGACATTTGTGGATTTTAACATAATTTGGTATATATTTAAAGTAATAGTTATTAAATTGCAAATATTTTAAATTTGACAATTCAATTTAAATATGATGATAGATAAAAAAAATTATTTTACAATTTGATAATTTGACACTTTAAAATTTTATAATTTGACTTATGTATTGATCTAGAAATATAATTTTCTATCTAAATGCTTAATCTGGAAAACTAATAATAATATATAATTTATATAAATATAAAAATAATATTGATATATTAAGGGGTAAAAACACAATAGTGTGTCACACTTTCGGCCAAATAAATAGTTATGAGTGAACTATTTTCAGCCGGTACCTTTTCAGTCAAGTGGCTTTTGGCCAAAGCCACGCGATAGTGACATGGCACCGACATGGCAGTACCTTTTTGGCTGGAATGGTTTCGGTCAAAAGCTACTCGGTCAAAAATTTATCGACCAAAAATGTGCATAATAAAATAAAATAAAAAATAGGGGCCAACCATTTTGCATGGTCAGGCGAAATGGTTTCTAAGTGAGAGGTTGTTGGCCAAAGAGGAGGTCACCAAGAGTCGATAAATAGCAACAATACCCAAGTTTTGAATTCATTTCTCCTTCTCTGCTATGATTTTTTGACCTTTGTTGTTGGCGGGTAACCGCGTTGGTGTTTGTGTGTGGGTTAATTAGTTTAAATCAAAGGAGGTGTTGTTGGTGTTTTATTGGCTGAATGGTGTAGCTATATGGGTTTATGTGATTTCCATGAAAGAAATGAATAGTATTGTGTGATTTGTTTTGTGGAATAATAGATAGCAATGGTTGTTTATTATGTTTCTTAGTGGAGAAGGTGAATGGCGTACGTGATTAAAACCCTTTCTGCCAAGAAGTTACAGTGGAAATATTTTTTGGCTTTAATATTTGAAATGTGTTAAACTGTGTAAAAATCCCTTCAATGGTGAAAAAAAATATTGGGTTTTTAGTTTCCAATTTATAGAAATGGAAATTTGGGGTTTTAAATTTTGGGGTTTCAATTTTTGGGTTTATAGAAAAAAAAATCAACTGCCTAAATTTCCCAATAATATGTTACCTTGCAAATTGAAAACCAAACTTGTAAAAAAAATTAAACAATAAATCCAACAGTGTGGATTTTCCACCAATATATGGTACAAACATCTATAACAGTAAATTCAACTTACATACATGGTGGATTGTATCAAGGTGACTATCCTTCTTATGGTGATGATTGTCTTTACATAGTGTCATCTACTCTACAGTCACACAATCTAAAGTCACAATCAAGAAACTTCAACAAGGTTCATATTCATGCATCATCTCACTACCAAAGTTGTCATAGTGATCAAATTTTTTAAACTCCCCTTTATCAATTTGACTACTATCATGCTTTCAAGATTATCAAAAATGACAATGAATTCCTCTTAGCGTGTCATTTATACTTCTAATCAAAACTCTCTTCTCCATATTTGATGATTTATAAGCACTATTTTGACTATCATTTTGAGGTTGTAACCTAAATTTGAAGTGACTATCTTCCTTAGGCATGTTCCCTCTAAACTTGGATGCCCCTTCAAACTTTTAACTTTGATTGTGCATTCATTAATGATTTTTTCTCCTTTGGTTGTTTGATCAAGTTATCACCCCTTCAAACATATCTTGACTATCCTCCTTTGGTGTGAATTTGTCTTTTGACAGCCTTTCACTAAATACACTATTTTCATTGTCTTGCTTCAAAGCTTTATGTGTCTTTGATGTGGTAATTTTGACACTACCTCTTTCATGATTATTTTTGAACATGTTACCTTTGCAAAATCCTCTAAATCCATTGAAATTACTACCCTCTAGATGTATTGAATCTTGAGACTTTCCTTCGATCTTAACATTGTATTTATCCCCTTGAACTTGGATTCCTTTGGTGGTTGTCTTCTAAGGAATGATCACTTTTAATGGCACTTCAAAACTCTATACTTCCTTTTAACTCTACCTTTGATTACTAGTAACTGTCATTACATGATTTCTTGAGGTCTATCATTTTGTTTGATGCTTTATTGACTCATGAAATCTACCACTTGCAAAAGACTTCCATAACTCTTTCATGGATAGAATTTTTATCCCTAAGATCTTTATCCTTCATGAAATTTCAAACATGTGATAGTTCATTTGAAACTTTACTTGCCCATGCATATAAATCTGCCTCATGGCCATCATTCACATGACTATCAAGCATATTAATATTACTAGAAGCGGTTGTCCCTCTTGTCATTCTCACCATCCATTCCATTACAAATTTAATGTGAACTATCAAAAATTGGTAGGCCTGTCCTTCCTTCAATTAACTGCCCTCCTTTCTGATTTTTCAAGGTCATTGTATTGTCTTCATTCTCACATTTTCATTCTATAATTGTCATCTGCACACATGGTTGTGTATGAATATTGAGGATGTAGCTCTTCCTCACTATCCTTTCATAATCTTGCCTTTATTTTCCTTTTTTTCATTGATGTTCACTGTCCCTACTTCAAAAACTTCATATTTCTTCTCACAAGTACATGAAAAATCATACCATTCATATTCAAATCATCTCAAGTCTTCCTTTATTGTCATCTTTCAAGACTAGCATGACCTTGCTATCTTTGATAACCATTCCTTAACTTTCATGGAGTCTTTTGCTTGAAATGATTGTCCATAAAATCTTCCTTTCATGGTGACTTCAAACTTTCATGACTCCTCATGTATGTTGATAATGGACTACCCTTGTGTTCTTCATCAATCTTTTAGATTGTCCATCTAACCCTAGGTTTGTGTGTGATCTTTCATGAATTGAATCAAACTTGCAAGAAAACTTTCCATCTATCAACTTTGTTGTTCTTGAAGACTTCCCCTATTTGACATCATGCCTACTACTTCCTATTACACTTGATGACTATCATTAAATTTTTATTCTTTGCATTATCAATGGTGATTATCATGGTTTCTCAATACCTGTCATAATTTCAAATTTCATGTCCTATGGACTATTATCTATTCACTATTGTTTTTTACTCATGATGTTCTCGGTGATTTCATTGTCTTTTGCATGGTTATAAATATCCTTTACCTCTATCCTCATGATGAGAAACTCTTCATGTCATTCTTGACCTTCAAGATGACTATCCTTTTTATGTTATCCTTACTCCTGTCAGCAGCTTCATGGATTTTTATCATATTGATATGACTATTATAGATTGCAAACACATGTTACATTGTTGTTGACTGTCATAAAGTTGTAATGACTATCTTCTTACTATTATCTCTTCTCTAGGTGAACTAGACTCATGCACGATGACTGTCATTTATGACATCCTTCAAAGACTACCTTTGGTCAATTCTCATGGACCTAATGTTGTCTTTGGCATGGTGGCTTTCACTGTTCCTTCTATTTTTCTAACCATGACTCCATTGAAATCTTGAGGTGACTTCCCCCTAATTTTTTCAAGGCAACTGCTCTTAGGAGTTGACTGTCCCCTTTTAGACATAGGGAGTGTTATCCTTCAATCACTATGGGACTCCTCTATTGACTCCAAATATTTCTTAATAACTGTTGCTCTTATTTATTTTTTGTCCTTTTTATAGTCATAATTATGACTGTTGTGCATTGATTCTTTAAGACTATGATCACTTCCCTCTTTGATTGATCACTACATAGCTCATCCTATAAGCTTGGTGATTATCAATGCATGATTATTTGTTATTTCCTCTTTAAATAAAGCCGAGACTACTTAATTTTCATTGTAAGAACTATCCACATGTTTGAAAATACATAAAACTAATTTGTCATTATGACTTGTTTGAATGCCCTTCATAACTTCATTATATATAATCTTGTTGTGAGTTCAATAGTGCAATCTCAAGATTCTTTATTCTTTCCAAAGAATAATGTTGAGAAAACTTAAAATTTTCCTCAATTTTTAAGTGATTTTCTTCCATTTTGTTTATTGCCTCTTTATATCTTGTTGTAGATATTGTTACATAGTACTAGGCCTTTGTTGCCCACTGTCATGGTGCTCATAAAGTGTTCATGATCCATTATCAAAGACCGCCATCTTACTCATTTTTCCTTGATTTTCTTATAGTACTCTCCAAAGGACTATAAACTTCATACAAAATTCGTCATATGAAGAAAACCCCCAAAACTTATGCAACAGGTAAAAACAAAGAAAAATAGGTGATTTGAGGTTTTGCATGCTTAATTGATTTGAGGTTTTACATTTCTATAAACCCAAAATTGAAAACCCCAAATTTCTAGTTCACCATGTGTACATGTATGTATACATATGTGTATGTACATGTGTGTACATATATGTTTATGTGTGTACATGCATGTATGTATGTATATACATGTGTATGTGTGTATGCATGTATGTATGCATATATACATGTATGTGTGTATGTATGTACATGCATATATCTGTATGTGTGTATGTATGCATACATACACATGTGTGTATGTATGTATAGGCATATATGTGTATGTATGTATGTATGTATGTATATGTATACATGTACCTGTGTATGTATGTATGTATAAATATATGTATGTACATGTACGTGCATATACATATATATATATATATTTATGCATACATAAATGTATATACATATATAGACATATGTCATGTACATGTGTATATGTATATATATATATACATACATACATATGTATGTATCTACATGTACATACACACATACACATATATGCATGTACATACATACACATACACACCCACATGTATGTACATACATGTACACATACATGTATATATATACATACACATGTACGCATGCACATGCACACATATATATATATATATATATATATATATGTACACATGTATCAAGTCTCTTTGGAGTTGTCAAATTTCTTATGTTATCTAAGTTGTAGAAGGTGAACTATTGAACATAGAGATAGATATAACTTGAACTATCTCATTACATATAAAGTTACAAATGTTTTAGTTTTGAAACTTGAAAATTTTGTAATTTAAATATGTTTGTTTTAGTTTTGAAATTTGATTTAAATTTGTTTAACATCATGTATAATTTGTTTTAATGATATGCAAATCTCTAGATTTACACACACACACACACACACACACACATATATATATATCATGTCCGATGACACCATTCCCCTCGTTCTGAGCAATATGCTCAAGCTAGAACAAGTTTATATTAGGATAGTATTGCTAGATTGGAAAATGCTCTAAGATGTTTAGAGAAAATAATTCACAACTCCCCTAATTTGGCTAATCGAGATAGATTAGTCACTATTAGAGATGAGATTTATCGAATGATCGAGACAATTCAATCATTCAATCCTTATGATGATATCAGTATTGAGCATTTTTATTTGTCTCTTTCCAGGAGTGTTACTAGAATAACGAAATGGAGAGGTGTTGGAAAATTAGTTTCACAAGAAAATGTGTTTACCATGTTCCCTCATTATAGAGAACAAAATAGAATTAGAGGATATGTGGTTATGAAGTGTGTAGATCCTCTTGTTGTGTCATTCATATACCCTAGATGGCTAGCAATGTATCATAGATGGCCTCACAATGATGAGCCGCCACTATATTTTGTCAACCAGTTATATGCAGAATTTTATTTACAGATAGATGTGGACTACACATCTTATCCTAAGCATGCTAGCCAAGGTAAAGGTCATTTTCCTGACAAACAATAGTTTAGATGTCTATATTTTCCACCACCTATGAACAAGAGGGCATTAGTTGGCCCAAACCTTTTGGTTTTACCAAAAAATTGGAGTTGGCAGCAGTAGGGGAGTCAGCAGCATGCTCCACTCAATCCCATATTTTTGATAGCATTGCCTCTATTACGACACAGATCGATCAGATGTCATATGATCGAGTTGGCAGATACTTATTACGCCTGTGGATCAGCCTTCCTCCCACTAAGGCTACATTTTCATCTTATGATCCATTTATTCATGTTGATCTACCAACTCCTTCAGATGTCGAGCATATGACCCACACGACTCTACATAATATGTGTAGAGTCTCAAATTTGGATTTACTAGCAGTATATCAGGTCATCAATGAGGACCATGGGATCCCTCTTGACCATGTACAGAGCTTTATTAGACAGTGATATCTTGGTACACATACGAGCCACGGGGTGGCAACTTTAGAGGATATTCCACAACATCCTATAGGATCCCATGTGCATCATGTTTCTATTGATCCTTTAGCTTGTCCAAGTCGTCAGGATGTTACAGATCATGTTGAGGTTACTACGGTGCCTAATCTTTTCCATAGCACATATAGTCAACTTCTTTTTGGCACTCATATTGTACATGCTATGAATCCCCCTATGATGTCTTTACATTCTTGTGATCTTAGTGACATTGGTAGAGCCATTGATAAGGCATGACAAGTACTTAAATAATTTATATATATATATATATATATATATATAATTGTGTTCTAAAAAATTATGTATGTATACATGTAATATATTTTAAAGTCTAGTTGTTTAACTCCTTATTGAAATTGTGTACTTGAAAATTTTTAGCAGTATGGTGATTTGTCAGAGTTTGTAAATTTGGTGCATGATGGAGATCACGTGCAGTATACAACTAAGGTACATTTAAATAATAAAAAATTTAATTACTTGATGTAAGTTTGAACACATTGAACTTGTACATTGTAAGTTTAGATAGTTTTACATATATGTACACATATATACATGTATTAAAAATTAAATTTAAGCATTTGTGTACTTCAACTTATGCGGGGCTTGGGACGAAGCTTGAGACATGGATCAGGAGAGCTTGAATTAGAACATGGATCCACACATCTTGGATCAGGAGAGGGATCGATCCATGGATCGAGGGATAAATCAAGGGAGAGATCAGTCCAGAGATCTGATGATTCTATTCATACTAGACATCCCTCTATTTGAGATCTTTAACAATATTATGGTTTGAGATCAGATTATTATGTTGGAGACATTTTTATGATTTATGCATCACATTACATACATTTATGTTTTATGGTATATAAATTTGTTATGATTTACATCACATTCATGTACATTTATGTTTTATGGTTTGAATAGGTTTGTTATACACATTATTATGGTTTGAACACTTGTTAAACATCTATTTACATTGTGCATTATTATGGTTTTATTTATTTAACAAGTTTGTACCTTTATTTAAATTTATTATGGTTTGTTCACACTTGTTGTACATCTATTTACATCATGAAATCAAAATGTTGGACTATCTAATGGTTTCTATTTGTAAATTTAAAAAGATGGACATGTACAATTAATTTTAAATAGAAATGAATTTGTATAAATAAATAGGTCAAGAAATAGAAAAATTTGAATGCAAATATGTAAGATATTAATGCTATATTTAATTGGAACATAAAAATGCAATTGTAAATAGATGATAACATGAATTCTTAGCTCTAAATGTTCATTTTTAATGTCACTCTAGGTTATTTATGTAAATTGTGCATATATCATGCTATACATGAACTTAAGAATTCCATATAATCTAATACACATGAATTTGAATGTGCATGCAAAGAATTCAAACTAGATTATGAGCTATACTTGTGTCTAGTTGAATGTAAATGAAATCAAATATATTCAAGTGAACTTAAGAATTCCATATAATCTAATACACATGAATTTGATTTTGCATGTGCAAAGAAAGTGATCTAGATGATGAGCTATAAGTGGAGTTGAATGTAAATGAAATCAAATTTTTATTCTTGAACTTAAGAATTCCATGGAACATTTATGTAATTAGAAATTGATAAAATATCACTATGCACATGTAATATAAGTATCTAGATCTTCCCATGACAATGTATATTAAAAAGTGATAAATCCATATATAATTACCAAACATCCCATTACATGTGGTCTCAAGCTATAATACATGGTAAACAACTATTGATGCCAAAATATAGCTATCTCCAGCACCCCAAACACCATCACTATGATTCACTACAATGAGAATTCCAATGCACCAAGGTGAACACGAAAGACCAATCCAAGAGAACCCATACAATCTAACATTCACAAAATGATACATGTAAGTTATGTATACCAAAGGTTATAGAAAATAAATTATGAGGATGAATATTAATTATTTAACACCTATAGATCTTGTCCATAATATACCCAATGATTAGGACAAGGTGGGTGTTTAGAAGAATAAATTATGAGGATGAATATATGGAGGATGGGATTAGGATTGGGATCAATTTTCAAGACCTCAAAATGATTTTATTTGATTAAGGTTGATGAATCTCTATATTTAGGATAGGCTAATGTTACTAAGCAAGATTTGATTGGATTTGATAAATATACTTAAGATAGGCTAATGTTCTTAACCAAGTTTGGATTAAAGATGAAATCGAATTAAGGTCTTAATTTTTTATTAGGAGATTGGATTTGAAATGGATGATAGTCAATTAAGGATAAGGTCCCTAGATGAAAGCTTTGGGTGATGATGACAGGATATGATGTATGAATGAGATTGAGACCTTAACCAAAATTTTATGTTCAAGTGATTATTTTTTATTAAGGATGGAGATTGGATGCATGGTTGAGATGGATAGATGGATAATAAATGATTATATTTTGGATGAGGATAGATGGATTACATTAGGATTTGATTAGGATGGGATTAGGTTGATAATGTGATTATATTAAGATGATGGTGAAGGATGGGGATTAAGGATGATAATGGATGATTAATATGGAATAATTAGGATAAATGGGATGATTAGGGGGATAGTTAGGATGATTATGGATGATAATGATAGTGATTATGGATGAATTAGATGTGATGATTAGAATGAGATAGGATGGATTAGAGACATGATACATGGATTAAATTATTGGGTATGATTAATATATAAGGTAGATAATTAGAATGATTATGGAAGATAATTAGGATTAGGGTGAAAATAAGGGTGATTAGGATTAGAATGGTTATATGAATGATTAGGATTAGAATGGTGATTATTATAACATGATAATGAATGATTAGGAAGGGATGATTAGGATGATTATGGTTATGGCTTATTAGAATAAGGTGATTAAAGATGATTAGGATGAGGGTGGATGCTTAGGATGAAAATAATAATTAGAATATGAAAATGGATGATCATTTTAAAATATTGAATGTCACATTAGTAACATAAAAAATAAAGAAAACTAGAGACAACACATGTAGATCCTTCTCCACTCAAACACAAAATCAACTAGATCATTGATTTGTCACAAAATTACAATAAATTAATCATATAGTTTAGGAACCCAATAAGAAAAACTATAAAAATTTACACTAATAAAGAGCATATACCAACACTTTCAAATTTAAGAACCTGCTAGAAAAAACCTTCTAAAACCACATGATCCCAACAAAACATCTAACTTACAAAATTAAAAATTCATTTTTCCTAGAAATTCCTTAAATCATCCTTGTGACCCTAGGGAAAATGAATTTTTAAAGTTATACTCGAGATGTTTTGTAAATTACAAATGATGCACTAGATATACTTGTGGAGTTGAATTTTCAAATGAAATGAAAGATTCTTGAACTTAAGAATTCCATGGAACATAAATTTAAATGAAAAATTGAACATAAACTAGGTTTTGTAAATTGCATGCATATATATTCAATCTAGCTCATATAAGTGGAGTTGAACAAATGGAATCGAAGATTTGAAAGTGAACTTAACAATTCCATGTCAAACATAAAAATATAATCAAGGAATAGATTATTT